>JYJE01003279.1:268525-386340 GCA_000983655.1 Zymoseptoria brevis | reverse complement strand
AATGATATGACATATGACGACCTATTTACTGATGAGCCGTCATATCGACCACTCTGCTCCCACTCGAGCAAACTCGTCTTTATCCGCCCACAAAGTCATTTCTCGAAATGAGAGCGCCTCCTCAGGACTCTCTCTATACCGGGCCATGATCCAGGCGAGAAGTTGAAGCACTGGATCATCGCCGTACTCGTCAGTATGCACCAGAAACCAGTTATCATAGAACAGTGGCTTGCGACGAGCCGGCACGCGCCAACCGCTAGCCCACACTCCTTTGCTATCCACTGAGTCTAGATTGGTATCATTGCTGGCATCCTCCGCGCTCGTAGCCAGAACTCGACCCTCCACGACGTCTATGTACAACCCTGGGGTGATGTAGCTGTCACCCTGTCGGATCGTTGTTGGGTTTTGTTCCGGTAGCCGGCTCTCCTTCCTAGCGGTCGGTGCGGCAAGGCGGGTTCGCTTTATGGACCCAGGTTTGGGGTAGTACCTTGACGGTGCGAAAGGAGAAATCCTGCCAATATCGCCTTTTGTTTTTCTTGGCCCAAAGTCCGCACCAGGTGCTGTAGTGGTCCAGATTGGGTACACCGGGCCGAAGTCTGGCAGGGAGTGGAGATTGACTGCAAGGCTGGACATGGATACCTTCTGCATGAAGTTGGCAGAGCGCCATCGGGCGCGATCCGCAGTAGACCGAACCTTCATCACGAAACAAAGCTGGCAGCCGACTTGCCAGGATGGCAGCCCTTTTCGAGACCCGGAACGTGGAAGGCCACGCTGGGCGAGAAACCACCCATCGAAGCCGAGGACGGCCGAGGAGTCGTTGAGTGCGTCGTTGAGGAGGACGGCGAGCAAGAGGGCAAATGGCGTGGGATAAAGACCAGCTCCCTGGCTAGCCTTCACAGCAGCTCCGTCTAGGAAGCGATGACTGTCAGGTCCTGGTTTGTACGGTCGGAAGCTTGGACCGAGGAGATAGCCAGAGGAGGCCTTGGGTTTGCGAGTCTTCTCGCCGGGGATCGGTACTTTCCCGGCTGACTTCTGCGCTGCGACCTTTGTGGCGATTGCAGGTCTCGGGGCGACGGGTACGCTGGACTTCTTCGTGGCAGCCTTAGTCATGGCTTGCTTCACTGACGCCTTTTTCTTGCGAGCTTCCTTTTGCGCAGCTGCAGTTCTCTCCTTTGTATTTGTTGCGATGCGTTTCGGTAGAGCCGTTTCGTTGTAGGACTTCGTCTCTTGCTTCTTCGCCGTGGCCTTCGTCTTCCGCGCCGGACGGACCATCGTTCGAGCCTGTGGTAAGAAGTGCACGCAGTCAGGAGCGTGGCTATAAAGGCGTGGGTGTGGGCGAGGGCTCCGCGAGCGCTTCATGCAAGATGGTGGAAACAGTACATGAAGATTAGACAAGCCAAGCCGAGTTCCTGAACTCCGAATGCTGTAAGCACGGTCTCGGTCAGGCCATGTTCCTGTCGCTCGAGTTCGGGCTGGGATCTTTCGCATTCGTGCTGCCCCTACAGTGGACACAAATCCAGCAAGACGTCTGGATGTCCACTCACACTGCTCCCTACCAATTTCACTCCGGAACACTCGCACCTTCGTCAGAGTACAGCGGTCGACCAAACCCTGGCTTGCGAGGATCGCTGAGTGTGACAGTCGAGATTTCCACTGTCGTACAAAAGCATAAAAGGCGTATTTTGAGTATGAATTCTTCTCCATGGCTTCTCGTCTTGTTCAACGGTTGGAGGATCGGGAAGTTAATGTAACTGTAGCAAACGAGCAGTAGGAGAGGATTGGTGTCTCCTGCCGACGGCGTGCGATCTTCTTTTCCAATCACAGCCTCAAAGTTCCTCCAAATGCGCCGGTTTGAATCAAGACTCCCGAGTGAAGTGTTCCGCAACCGAGTTCTGCGTCAACAAGGCGTCCAAAGCAGAACACGACCATGGCGCGAAAATGACATGACTGACATCAAGGCAAACGATTTGCCCCTAGCAAACAGCAAATACGACACGATCCTTTCTCAGCCGAGAACGCGAGCAGAGAATCCCAGACAATCTTCGCGCTCTCTATCAAAAGTTGATGTTCAGCCTCAGGCCCTGATTCTCTCGGTGGCCGACTTTGACAATTTGCTTCTTGGCTTCCGCTGTGCATCTTCACCCTCCACTTTTTGTTTTCCAGTCGTCCTGGCCACGACCAAGTGAGACACGACCTAAGTCGCCCAGCGCAATCGTTGCAAACTCTCTTGAAAGCAACCTGAGCCGTTTGGTCGACCTGAACAGGCCGATTTCCCCTTGATCGGATTCACCACACTCCGGACGGGAGATTATCCTTCATTGCCTCTCTCAGCACACTTCTGTCGACTTCTTCCTCACGCCACAACACCGCGCAGGAGCCTTCGGCATGACAGACCCAGACGAGACAGCATCCGCTTTTGACGGCATGCGCATCGACGGTGAAGGCCGCTTCAGCTCGTACATCACAGACGGTGAGATCCCAGCCCGTCCACAAGCTGCCCGGCTTACCTTTGACGTTGTCGACTTCCGAACTCAGCTGGTGGAAGCGCAAGATGAGCTACCGTGGGCGCTTCGGGAGGACCTCGAAGACTTCTGCAAGTGCGCGACCACTTGCCAGCAATTTGTCGACATCGTGAAGCAAGTCTTCCCCGTTCTGGCAGGCTTCAAGGATACTTTGGGAGAACAAACGACTGAACACATCCTGCGCGCTGCAGAAGGGAGGATCAAGCGCGTCTTTGGTGGTTTGACAAACGACAGATTCGATGTTGCGCAAGTGCGCAGGTGGTTCAACATGATGTCTGCCGCAGTTGCACGCAGCGACGTTGAAATCGCGGAGGATACGCGCAATGAGGTCGCCTTGATGATGCGCGGCATCTTTGCGCTTCTGGGCATCCAGCCTGATCCGGAGCTGGTGCGCATGTCCAGCCGTGCAAAGTCCCTCGGATCAACTGGCCCTTCGTTCACCAACGACATAGCGGCAACACTGGCATCCGATCCAGCTACGCTGAACGAGCCCAAAGCCTCTGCGAATGCGCCATTACCCGTGACCACCGAGAAGAAGGCCATCGGCTCGAGCGGACCATTGAAGAAGCTTGCAGCCCCATCTTCGATCAGCACGCGAACAAATGCCGCAACCCAACAGCCCAGCCGGGGAAGAAAGAAGTCGTTGGCTATCTCCGAATTAGCGGCGCAGCAATTCAATGATGCTGCAGCAAAAGAATCGTCCGACGCTACACAAACCGGCCTGATCAACCTGGGCAATTCTTGCTTCATGAACGGAGTCTTCCAGCACATGCTGGCGAGCGAGGGCTTTATGAACAGCATAATGGTCCTGGGAGATGGATCGGTGCCGATTGAAGGTCTGTATGATCGCCCATTGGGATCCGCGTTGCTCGACATGTTCCGCGCAATCCGACGAGAAGACTATGCTTCCAGTGTGACGAGTCTTCACATGGTCGAGTATGCAATCAACCAGCATTCCAACCTCCAGGACTATGCCGAAGTGAACAATTACCGCCAGCAGCAGGATCCCACAGAGTTTTTCCAGTTCGTCATCCTCCGACTGCTAAAGCCGTACATGGACGCCTTCTTGTTTCACACCCAGAATCTGCTCATTTGTGCACGGTGCGGCAATACTCGCAATGGGCCAATCCAGCCATCCCATCACTACAATCTCAAGATTCCGGAGAATGCAGACCACGTCGACCTTGTCGAGCAAATAGCGATTAACTAGACGACTCCCGAAACGGCTAGCGCGAAGACCCACTGTAGGAAGTGCGGAACCGTAGAGACCATCGGTATTATCGAGAAGATCGTTAACAAATATCGAGGCAAGGCTCCGCCGCCCTTTATAGAGCTAGCGGTCCACACTTTACTCGAGCTTTTCGACCGCATTAAAGGCAAAACAGCTAAGACGAACGCAAGCATACTAATTCCTGACGGCCCTTTTCCGATACTTAGAAGCTTCAATTCGATAATGCGAGGAGATTCCATTGTGCCGCACTAAGGCCTTAAGGTGTCTGACGGTCATTACCTAGTAAGTAGCAGACCGTCGCCCGCCGCTGTCGCATTGCGGCATAATAACGATTGGGCAAAGGTGGAGAAAGAGCTGCGACTATGGACGCTGTACAACGACTAAGAGAAAATCCCAGACCGAACGATGGCGCAAGTGGAGGCCACGAGCTAGCCTCCGCAGCAGCACGTTTTGCTACACTTGTCCGCGGTAACGAAGGAAGATTACGCGGTCTATACGAACGTCGCTACGAGGTCGACGCATGCGGCTACTATCGAAGTTATTGACAACGACTTGAAAGCCGGCGTTCATCTATCTAATTAGCGAAGCATCGCATCGTCGCCCCTCGAAGAAGAGCTTACAGTCGTCTTAGTTATGCTGTTAGGATGGCTGCATGAACTCCCGGACTATAAGCAATACGCGCAGCACGAGATTAACATTAGCAAGGAAGTTTGGTGGATAATTACTAGTAAGAATATCGCTAACTAGGACGCGCGGACCATCGAACATCTTGCGAAAGAGTTGACAAGGGCGCTGCTTAGGACTGTCTGGAAGCCGAGAGATAGCGCTGCCGAAATCCACAGCAACTTCCTTAGTAAAGAGCTCGCCGAAGCTCTAACGTTAATTACAGAAGATTCGATAAAGCGGTACAAGAAGGCAGCGATGAAAGTAAAGGTATATTAGTGGAGGTGCGAGCAGGCCCAGGCAGGCACGATCATTAAAGAGCCGTTCTTTTTAGATTCCGACGAGCTTAAGGGCGACGACGATAGAGAGCACTCGGACGAGCAGCCCGGAGCGCTACAACCGCCCACGCCGAAGCACCGCACGCCTAAGCAGGTCATCCCGCTAAGACCCAGCGTGGAGAAATCTACGCCGAAGAAGCCTGGCGTGGGAAACGCCTCGCCAGAGAAACCTTCTCCAGACGATGAGCGCTCTCAGAAGGCAATCTCCCTCAGCAGCAACACGAGCAGCAGCAGCTTGCCCTCGTCCGACGATGAAGGACCACCTCGCGGCGGGCAGCCGTCTCGTATCGTTGGCGGCCTCAAGCAACAAGGCAGTCGCGACGCGGACAGAACCACCACCAGCGAGATTAAGATGGACGCGATGGACATCTCTGGCGCGAAGGAGGAGATCAACCTGAGTGGCGAAGACGAGCTCATGAAAGATGACGTCGAAGACAATGATCTTGCCGAACACGGTCAGATTGAGAGCGGCGGCAAGCGGGATGAAGAAGAGACATTCAGTCCGTTCATGCAAGCAAATTCGCCTTTCCAGCGAGGCTCCTCGCTCCTCCAGGAGCAAGGCGGCTCTCCTTTCCAGCAGCAAGGCGGCTCTCCAGTCCATCAAGGCAGTTCTCCCACCGAGGAACAGGAGCGCTCCGTGCCCCTTCATGACAATGGTACTCCTGAGTACGAGATCGGCGAGGAGAGTGTGAATAAGCAGGGAGAGCCGCCGACGCACATTTCCAACATCTTCGTAACGACACAGGACTCCACATTCGTCCCACTCTTCCCTGGAAGCTATCAGAACGAGGAGGACGACGAGGACATGATGCTCGTGGGAGCCTTCGATTACATAGGAGGCGTCATCGACTCCAACAACAAGGAGCGGACTTTGGCAACAGAAATTGATCAGAACCCATACACTGGGAAGCTCGTCATGGAGTCGATAGAAGAGAGATTATTCAGGAAGGACGAGAACAGGAGGGTGCGCACTCGTACGCCAGGCGGTGAGTCGCTGAATCCGGCGCCGAGGCAAAAGCGCCGTGAGAAGTCGCCTTTCTCGGACGCCAACAAGAGTAGCACCGCTCTGTTCGAGCGGTTTCGAACGCCATTTCCTCTGGACAGGTATAGCACAGATTCAGGCCTCCGACCCACCTCTGCCGTCGATAGCGAGCGACAAAAGCGACTTGATCGTCGTTGGGCAAATTTGTGGAAGCTTACCCATGGTGGCAGTGTGGTTCCTCCTGCTCCCGCGGCGGAGCTCTGGCCTCGGACTCAGGAAAACACATTCGATCGACAGCTTGGCTGGGGAGAGCGCGTCAGCTATAAGCACCGAGTGACGCAGCGATACCAGGAGCAGCGTGTTGAAGGCAGTGAGCGTGAGTTCTTCCGCCAAGTCGAAGAAGCTAGGGAAACGGGACGGTACACCGATTCTCAGCTCCTCGATCTTCTCTTAATGCCTGCGACACAAGAGACTGAGGGTCCGCCAGAGTCCCAGAGGCTATCAACTGGCCCGATTGAAGAAGTGGAAGAAGAAACCCAGGTCGTTCCCGAGACGCAAGTGCCGTCCGCCAGTGGCCGTCCGCAGATCGGGCTTCAGGACAGCCAGGTCGTGCCGGCAACTCAAGAGACGCGGATGGTTCCAGGAACCCAGCCCGCCACGCCCTCTCAGTCGCAGAGTACTCAAATCGTCCCAGAGACGCAAACTCGGTTGGATGTCAACGCACAAAATGCAATGACTAGGCAGCTAGCGATCAATCGCATGGGCAGATACCTTCAGAAGACTGGCGGCTCTCTCCGAAGAACTGGTAGCACGCTCTCTCGTGCGATTCAGTCTACCTTCGAGCCACTTCCAGCGTCCGGACACTACTCTAGCTCTTTGTTCCCAAGTGGTGGCATGTATGTGCCTCAGCGCCCGACTACTCCTCCCAAGTCCCCTAGAAAAGGACCACCTCCCGCCCCCAATGCGAACACAGCCCAAGGAACCTCCAGGCCGAATCTCGATATTACGGGCTTCTCTTCTCCACCAGTCTGGAAGGCCGAGAACGTTGTTGACGCGGAAGACGAGTGGGAAGCCGGGGAGTCAGATCTGCTGAAGCGAATGGGTGGACTGCCCATGCCTAGCTCGGAGCCGCCAGAGGATCAGAGGATGGGCGGTCTGGAGGATCTAAGTGACTGGCTGGTCAGCCAAGTACAGGATGGCATGCGCAGCTCAGAAGCACCCGAGTCGCAATCGCAATCGGAATCGCAGGTTCTGTCGCAACCGCGGGGTCTGCAGCGAGATTCGTCGCAGCAAGTGTCCCAGGTGGAAGATCCGTCACAGAGACTTCTGCAGGGTATGCAAGCCAGCCTTCCAGCCTCGGAGCCACCGCCAGGGTGGCGAGAAATGCATCCAGACCTGACCAAGAAACAATCCGACCGGCTGTGGAAGATGGGAGTTCCGCCAGCGGTGGATTAGAGTCAAGACGACCATGGTGCAGACCGTGGCTACGATCCCGAAGCTGGAACTCAGGTCGAGGAGTCGCAGGAGATACAAGAGAATGAAGCGACTCAGGACATTCAGGAGACTGAGGATCGAGCCGGACGTTCGGAGTCCGACTCGATCGACATCCCTCTCAAGCAGCCGCCGACTGCTCGTCGCAAGCGATGATTTCCTTCATGAAGAATGTTCAGAAGCGATCCTCAGGTGTCTTGAAAGCACTGCATTTCTCTTTATCGCCAGTTCCCAAGCTGGGTTATGCTGTCGTGGGCTGAGGGAAGAGAGCATGGAGTTGTCCACGCCGGGAACCTGCTGAACCCATGGGAAGGCGTGGACGGTTGTGGAGAGGAGGGAGAAGAGGGTGAGGGACTTCATCGTGTGGATGATATCGGAGCAGTGTTTTTAGAAAATGTTGTGATAGTGGCTGTGTGGGGGATAACGGGGTACTTATGCAGTATCTTGGAAGACTGTCTCATCGCCAGTGCAGCGTATACCCCGGTCTTTCCGTTGTGCAATTCGGGTCAGGAGTATCGTTGCTGGCTCCCACTTGCTCGCTCGTTTGTCGGACAGAGTACGAGGCAATATTTCGTGTGTAGTTGCACTCCGGACGGATCCCGCTGAGGGTAGGCCGCGAACTAGGGCGTATTCCTCGCCTAACAGGAATGAAAACCTGGCTCTTCCAGAACTTGAGAAGTAATCGATGCGGATCGATTGGATCGATGGTCTCTTCACGGCTCGTATAGAGACGTCATACCCAGTTGTGTCGAATCCTTAGGCGTTCTCGGCACTGTAGAATTGCTTGGAGTGGGTATTGGAGAGGGGTAAGGTAGCGGCTGAGAGGATGACAAAGGGTCCAGAATCACGTCGACGAGGGAAGGGCAACGTCGTTCGTGGAGAGGCAGAGAGTCAGAGGAACATGCAGCATACCTGACCGCCGTAGAGATGTCGACGTGAAGTCGAATCATGCTTTCATCTCCCTTATACGGCGAATGCCATGTGTATTGCGATCGCACAACGAGGATCCCACGAGGAAGCCAAAAAGTCCGATTTGGGAACGTGCCACGCCGATCGTTCTCCGCGAAGATCGACAGCGGCGGACGCTATCTTCAAAGCTTCCCGAGTTTTGAAATGCGGAGGCGTACAAGCCGACCAATCAAAGACTCCTGCAGCACCATGACGGCCGAGGCATATGCACACATGTCTTTGGCACAAATCCAGCTTCCTGTTCGAGCTTTGTCGTCGTAGATCTTTCGTTCTTGCTCGTACAATTTAGTACTCTCTAGCCTAGTCGACGATGACCGTGGGAAGGTCGTTCCGGCCTCCAAGATGCAAGACTCGTAAAGGTAGGGTGATGACGAGGTGCCGAGTTCTGTTGGAGGTGGATATGGTCTACGTTTTCGACCAGAAAGCAGCAACGGCAGAAGGGCGATAGCTTGCCTTTTATGTAAGACCGCGGTGTATTAGCAAGTGGATTACTTCGGGACACCGAGATGCCTTTGGACCGGGACCAGGTTTGGGGAAGGCTAGCTTTAAGGAGAGGTGTCGTCCAGTTCGGCCGGGGTTCTAAGTAGGGGCTGCTCATTATAGCGAGGAGTTTTGCTCAAGAATGTAGTGCCTCGGGTTCGATCTTATCCATGGAGGAGCGTCGAGCAGCAGTCGGGAAGTAAACGGTCAAGACTATAGTACGTGCCTTAGGCAGGCCACGTCCGATCAGCAGTTTTGCGTTGTACATCCAGCGATAACAGCTAAGAGATATCGGGAAGCAGTAGCATCCTGTCTAAAGCAAAAAGAATAGACGACCTGACAGAGGCCAACGAGGCAGTGAGGTCAACATATACTCTCTTCATGTCGCCGTCCGGCAATTTTTAGAATGCCGCGAAAATGTAGCCGGGAGAGGATCGTCCGGCAAATACGGCTCGCGCTGGAGAGTTGTACGATCGCACTCGAGCGGCAGGTTTGTGCGCATGGACACTGCTGCCGATTCTGCACTTCGGATCCGCGACAACGCAAGGATATTCGGCCTTCTGCTATAGTTGGTCGTACAGAAAGACTCTGCAACTCTACGGAATTTTGCCGTCCTCTCTAGTTCCCTGCTTGGTAAGCCATTCCCTTCACATTAACCGGGAAATGAGCTAGTCCCATTTTTCCGGCGTTTTCGGTAGTAGTAGGAGCAGTAATACCACTTTCTGTGTGCGAACTCTTGTCGGCCCAGCGTCACCCGAGGGTTCGAGATCGCCGTCCTGGCAACGGCTGTTAGTTGAGCTGCTAGAGTCGGAGGCGTATGCTAACAACCGTTCCGTATCGTCTTGAGCATAGTTTCAGTAGCTTTATTCAACGCTTCAACACTGTGTCCTGTGGTGTATAGCCTCGTAGGAACTCGTGGGTGTTTTACAATGTGGTTGCGGATCCAGCTATAGAGTCACCCTTCAGCTCTTTCTTTGCCTCGAGTAACAGCAGCACATGATCGGCATCTTCCGCTATATGTGCCATAGCACAGCAGAGCGGAAGAATTAGCTGGCATATCCAGAGAGAAGAATAATGAATGGGTCGAGGGGATTCTCTTCCAGGAATTGTGGTGAACACGTACCTCCGATCCGCTAGAATCCAGACCTTGACGACAGACCGTGAATGGCAGAAGGAGGATCGTCCGGTACTTGCAATAAACCTTCTGGCTTTTACCGATCGCACCTTCGCATAGTCTTTGCGCATATGAGACTTGCCGACGTCGTGTGAGAGTCTGTTCTACTGCAGTCTTAGTCGATGTGTAAGCTTTACATGTATCCAATGGGCAATCTTTACTTCCTGCAGACCCAGAAGATCCTTCCATGTCGCACTCCGACCGCAACGTCCTCGAACCTGTCTGGTGACTCCGCAAACCGACGCACCATAATAAGCGCAATTAGCATCCCTCCTCGACCCTCGCGCCCAAGCAAAATTACACACCCAATGCAACCCGCTCCAAACCCCTTGCCAAGCGCTGGCGACCACGCCGATACAGCCGCGCTAGTCGACTACGCAGCCTCTGGCTATCTTCTTCCTTAACTAGAATCCGATCTATAAACTCACATCGCTCCTTAATCTACTGCTTCTCCTTCTCCGCCATCTCCCGCTCCTACTCGATCTGATCTACTACCACCTTCTCTAGCAACTTAGCAAACTCTTCCTCCACGCTTAACCGTAGCTAGGCCTCGTTCACCTCTGAAAATGGCTCCTAAGTCACCACGAACGGCTTTATCTACTAGCGCCAGAATTCCTCTTAACGAAACGCCGTTAAAGCCGTTACTCCGACGCGGTAGCTTAGGTCGAAGGGCGCGGCTGCTGGAGGGTATAAGGTTGTAGGTATATATAAGCCGTAGGACAAGTCGGCCGTGGAATGCTGCTAGGCTCGGGGAGCAGAGGACTTCGATGACGATGCGCGAATAGCGGGATAGGATGAAGTCGGGAATGGCTTGGTCGGAGAGGTCGACGGTGGAGACTAAGTCGTATAGCGGGAAGTTCTGGGCGATTGGTTCTTGTTTGAGGCGGATGGTGATTTAATGGTCTTGCGCTGGGCGTTTCGGCAGGATGTTAACATCGTCGCGTGCCATGGAGACGAGGGGAGAATGCGGCGAGCTTGCACGTACAACCAGAATTCAACCCACTCCACTCCATGAATATGAGCACTGTGCTCACGGCCGATCGCCTCCGTGACTTCCTTGCCGATAGATTCCTCCGACTTCTTCGCGCGGTTGTGATGCCTCTTTTTCTCCAAAAGGTCCCTCTCCACCTCAATCATGACCTTCCACTTCACGATCCGGCAGAATTGCCGACCGCTGCACTTTATACTAGCAAGACTCAGATTTCCGCTGAAAAGTGATATCCACTGGCTCTGAACGGCTATGCTGATACGTCGCTCGACCTCCCGGGACTTGTAGGGCGAGACCTCGCGTTCCAGCTCCCAGATCCCATTCAGTATCCGGTCGTATGTGAACTTGGCGTCATAGGCTTTTCCAAAGGAGGATGGTGATGGAGTGTTGTAAGTACGGAGCGAGTGGTCAACGATACGCGAGAAGCGGGCGGTTAAGATGTACTGAATGCAGTCGGTCGGAGCCTCGTAGTCGTCGCACCAGATGAGCGATGTGGTATCTGGGTCCACCCTTTGTTCCAGGCGGAGGTTGATCTGGCGAGTGTCTGTGGACACGGCGGAATGGATGTTGGCTTGGACGTCGACGCTGGCCCGGGCAGCGATTCTAGGAAACGCAGCGAGCATAGATAGTGGTCCTTTCCAATCGTGCGTGTTGGTGCATTGCAGATGCCCGCGGTGTTCGGGCGATGCAGAGCTGTTAGCCAAGATGAGGTCGAGCGTTTTTGGAACGAGGTGTGTGTAGATATTGTACTGGATTTCCAACGGCAGCCTCGCCATATTCGCGATCATTCGTGCATCCATCGCGGAAGCTGACTTCTCGCATAGACTTTGATGCGGTGCTGTTTCGCCGTAGATGTGTGAGATGTAGGGACGCGATCAAAGCGGAGATACGGGAGTGCCCTAGCGCGAAGTCACATGTCAACAAGCGACAACCCGCTTGACTTCCACTTCAGCAACACCGACACCCATAACTTCGTTGGCCATCTCCGCAAACCAACACAGCATCCTCAGCAAGGACCAACAACCCGGTTCGTTCACCATGGCGTCGCCGAACGAAGAACAATCGACAGCACGTCTCCTCCAGCTGGTCAAATCACTCCCAGTCGAACTTCAGATCCAAATTGTGGAAGACATCATGCCTACAACTCTCGAAATCGTGGTCGACGCTCAAACATCCAACAACAAAATCCACTACCGCAACATGCGCCAAGTCAATGTCGTCCTCGCCCTCGTCGAAGCTCTTCCCGAATTCGCCTCATCCTTCGCCGATCCGTCCAACGTCAAGCTACCCGCCATCACCAACTGCATCTCCTTGCAGTTTCAATCAATCGACGACACCGAGTCCGGTGCCGCAATTCCTCACTATATCCTCGCCAAATATGCCCGAATAGAAGCCGTCATTCCGCTAGCCTACAGCATCAGCACCAACAGGCCTCGTGTGGCTGACGTCCGCTTGACCTTCACGCGCACTTCCACCGGCAGCTGGATCGCTCACGCCGCCGCGTCTCTTATCCGAGACCAACCCTCAGCAATGATCCAAAATACAGCCTCCTCGGCCTTCACCGCCGCGCTGGGATCATCCTTCATCAACGACATCGATCCATGGGCGATCTGGATGCTGCGCGATCACATCAGCTGGCTTGTGGAGCTGGGAGCGGTGAAGTCGAGCTTTCGCGCAGTCGCGTTCTCAACGGGTTGGGAGTTGAGGTCGTTTCAGGAGGCTGTGAGCTTGAAGAGGGCGAGCAGGAAGACGGCGATGGAGTTGGGCGGGTTGCTGCTTGAGTTGAGAGGAGGTTTGATGGAAATGCATGCGGCTGTGATGGCTTTGTGACTGATGGTGGGCAGTTGGTGGGTCGGATAGGACAAGGACATGTGGAAAAAAGTCTTGGCTGGTGTTCTTCTGGGATGGTACTCGAAGATGAAGCGATATTACGGGCATGGTTCACAGGGAACGCTCATGTTGGACGTCGCTTTGAGGAGTCGCCGGTGAGGAACATTCAGCAATCGTGCTACTGTACGACTTGGAATCAGAATGCGACACTGTTGGCATGGTCAATTCCCCACACAGGGCGAAAGCATCACAATGTTACCGCAACTTCATAGCATAACAATGGATCAATGCCATTGTTCAAGGTACGATCGTCACGGCCTCAACCTGGCCGTACTTTGAGCTTGTTTGACTAGCAGCATGCAAATTACACGTAACATAGATACACGACACGAAACACGCGCCGTTTTCAACGTCCCCTCCTCTTTCAGTTTATCTTCTTCTCCTTGTCCTTACAATTTAACTTCTCGCATCTCATATTCAGCGCAGATGTGGCCGAGACGATTGAGACAGGGGAAATCGCCGACATCAACGCCGGACGACGTGTCGCTCCTGATACTTAAACGGAACTATGACGACAACTACCAGGCCCATTGGGGAGCAGGTCGTTCCTGGCGAATTGGTCCTTCAGATCCTCGAAGACACAACTCCAGCTTCCCTCGACATGGACCTCACCACCTTGAAGGCGAGCGCGACCACAACCGCGCCTCAGATCGCCGCCACCAACATCGCCGACTGGAGAGCAACCCGTGCCCTCCTTCGACTGACTCTTGAACTCGCCCTGCTCACCGGCGCTTCGACGGGCCGTTACTTTCAATCTACACTCAATATCAGCCTCACAAACTCCACGCTCATCCCTGCCCAGCCAATCTTCGTCCCAGACTCCATCCTCCGACGCTTTCCTATCCTGAATTTCTCACTCCCCCTCTCCCTCCTCTCACTCTCTGGCGACCACATCCTCAGCAGCTTCACCTTGATCTACATCTCAGACGGTATCGATTGGTGGGCGGTCCGCCAAGATCACCGATGGAGCCACCTCCTACCCCCGATCCCCGCTGCCAACCGGCAAGTGATGGAGTTGATGAACACGTACATCGCCTTCCATTCCATCTGCAGAACGAAGTACTCAACGGTCTCATCGATGGTGAACAGCTGCAGTGCTGCCGACAGGAGGTGGATGTCATGCTTAGGGTATTGGATCGGCAGTACTTTGTGGAGTACTGGCTTTCGGCTGGGTGGAGGCTTGAAGGGTTGGACGAGGGGATCAGACAGCATGAGAGCTACAGGGTGCAAAGGCAGAGAGGGGAGGACCTCAGGTCGGTTTCGGGGTTGCTGTGGTGCTGTTTGTGATCAATCTGGTGCGTTGTTATTCCGTCAGAAAGTAGTGGCAGATTGCAGTGTGAAGCTGTCTGAAGAGAAGCGACCAACAAAAGCCGTGGAAGAAGTGGTATATCCTCCCCATTGATGGAAAAGTGCGTTATGGCGACAGTGTAGAAGTCGTTGACGGGATGGTTCTTGGCCGTCTGCTTGGATCAGAAAAGTGCGGGCTTGAGGTTGGAGGACGTCGCAGGCGTTTGGGGAAATGATCGGCCATCAAGGCCGAGGCGAGCGTCGGTCATGTCTTGATCATGTCCAGTCTCTTGTTCTTTACCCGAAGAAGCATTGATAGCGTAATGATCCAAGAGGGCGTTCGAGAGAAGAACATCGTAACTATGTAATTAATGGAAGCATTCTGCAGAATCTTGTATTCCTGTCAGTCGCAGTTCTCGTGTTGGATCTGCTCGTGTCTCATGACATATCTTCGTAGTCGTGTATGGGTCGCGCGAATATCCTGGCATGTGATTGCACGCTAGGGTACTCCTGCTGCAGACCACAAAAGCTCAGGCTTCAACTTTCTCCGCATTATTCATTTCATCTACAACTTGGAAACCCTCAACCATGGACAAGCAGAAGTTTCGCCTGATGGCGACTCGACTGCCTCTCGAGCTGCTTTACATAATATACGGCGGTCTAACCCTTCCAAAGACGCTGGATCTCGTGGATAGCAACTCGATCTCGTTGTCCGAGCAGGATCGCATCTAATGCATAAACGCCGTAGCCTGGTAAGGACCTCTCTCGATGCTCACCGTTTTCCCCGACCTCGCCTCCATGGTCCGCGCCGACATCAGCGCCAACATCCAAGCATCTCATCCTGTCAATACGCACTACATCAACCTTCGGATTGAGCATGATGTACCCGCAAATCCCTCTCCCGACCTCAGCATTTCCGGCCGCTCGACCCTACACCACGACATTCTCGACTGCATCATCGCCCGTTTCTCCCGCATCGAAGTCCACGTAGTGTCCAGCACGCATCCGGAGCTGTACCTTAATAACCGGACCTGCAACCTGGAGTTCACGTACAAGCGCCCCCAGAGCGGCGTCTGGTATGTTCCCACCATCGACCCGCCTGGAATGTCCTACTTCAACAGCAACTTCATTTCGCCGCTGCGGATCAACAAAGTCGAGAGGCGTGTCGCCGAAGTTGTAAAGGATCCGAGGCAGGTTTCACTTGCTGGAAAACTTGATTGTGCTGCACTTCAAGTGGTAAGCAGGTGGATTTGCGGACTTGTGGAGCGGGAAGCTCAGCGTGAGGTCGAGACAAGGGCACTGCAGGAGCAAGAGCGCAAGGATCGAGAGCACGATGCAAAGGTCACGAGAATGTACGTTTGGGCAACCTTCGCTGGACCTCTGTGTACATTGTGCCTCATGGTGGGCCATGTCGTGTGGAAGGGAGGCAGGAGTGGACATTGATCCGGACGGGCGACGACTCGGACAGTAAGCCCTGCGGTGAGCTTCCTCCAACAGCACTCTCGGGTAGCGACGCATGATCTCGAAACGACTGCGGACGTGAGTCGGGTTTGGTTTGCTTCCATGGATTGCATTGCAGTGCTTCGAAGCGATACTTGCTTTACACACCAGATTGAGCCTATGGTGACAGGACTGGAAGGAGCTCTAGTATGGATCAGTACGAGGAAAGCCTTTTCTACGTTGGTATCATCACATCATCGTTGCTGGTTCCTTGGCTTATGCCCAAGCTGCCGTGCAGATATCCGCCCGAGTCATCACCCGCGCGTTGTAAAGCCGCTAGCCAAAACTCTGGTCCTAAAGCTTTCACTTAACATACATGCCACGGCCAACATCTGGGCTACACTGGACTCCATCCAAGCAGTCAAGCTCTTGCGCCGTTTCGCAGCTTGGCTACATCGACGAGACTCCCCACCGAACCACAAGACAAGAACGAAGAAATGGCAGCAAAACCTCAGTCCGCTCCCAACACGATGCCAAAAGCGCAAGGCGAGGCCGACGACAAGATACAGAACGCGGACGGATAGATCAAATCAGTAGACCAGCCGGGTCTCTACACCATGGCAAAAGCGCAAGGCAAGACGAAGACGAACCTCTCCTGCCCACGAAGCTTGTCCTCGCCAATCTCCATCAAGAAATCCCATCAACTCTCGACATCACCTTCACGCTCGACACCAACAGCTACCACCCAAGCTACTTCATCTCTTGCACGAACACCTCCGCGTGGGGCACGACGCGCCCATTCACTTCTATATCACCGGCCATCGCACGCTCAGAAGATCTCAACAGCAAAGCTCGCTGTCCCACTGCGCTTCACCGTCTGCGGGTCACATTTACGAAGTCTCCTATCATGGCAGGCGATTTCGTTCCAGAAGCGCTGCTTCCATTCTCCATCCGCGATCCGAGGCGCCGTACGATACTGGCCATGATCACTTGCACTTTTACGAGCCAGCCAAATGACACCTGGATCGCAGTGGACCAGGGATGGTCGACACTCACCAACCACACACTCCCCGAACGCGAGAGCCGCCTCATGCAGGCTTTTCTAATGAGACTGCTACAGGAAACATGCGACCGAGTTCCAAGGGGAGTGGTTAGGGATGCTTCTTACAGGGCGATGAAGGGTGATGATTACGCCTCCGAGCTGGAACTACTGCGTGAAGATCTCGAGCTCCATATCAGGAATTGCCGAGACGATTGACACCGAGTCATGCCGCGGGGCTGGGAGATTGAAGACGAGTTAGACCAGGCGATTCAGCAGGTTCAGGAATGGGAGGAGGCGAAGAAGTTGGGGTGGCAGATGTGGTGGAGGAAAACGGGCATGAATGGGAAGGTGATGCTGCTAATAGTGTTTGCAGTGCTGTTTTGCAAGATTGCGATACCACGATCGAGAGGCGTGGGACCGCAGAGGCAGTGATGCACTGGAACAAAATCAGAAGGGTGTCATATCCGTTCATCGTGGAGCATTCTGGGGGTTCGACCTTGCTTCTTGAGTATATAAGCAAGCTTCGGAGGCAGGCGGCATCACAGTGGGTTTGAGGAGGTTTGAGGATCATCCAGGTTGAGATGAGCTCAAATCGACATGACCGCGTATCGAAGGCGATTAAAACTCAATGCACATCTGTTCGGCAGATAGGATCGCACGAACAATTCCGGCAGTTGACCTAGTGTACCGGACGCTTAGATCATGCCAACTTATAAATGAGAACGAGCCTCGCCTGGTCCACAACGATCACTTATCTTGGAGACGGCTAAACATCACTGCCGATAGTACAGCACAGTGCATAGTCATCAGCGTACAGAAGGACCTTTTGTGGACTTGTCAAATCTCTGTTCTGTGGCATAGCTAGGTCGACCAGACCCAGTGGAAAGCATTCCTCAATCCCAGAATGTCCGCATTCCATTGTTTCAAAGAAACACAAAGAAAGCAAAGCCGTTCGTCCCAGTGCATGAAAGAAATCCAGGAACGCCCGTGCGTGACCCTCGACCGCAGCATCAAAGGACAGCAACTCCATCGCATGACATAATCTCAACCCAAGCTCGTGCGTGTCAATTCCAGAACTTGCTCGCGATCCCTTCTCAGTACCGACTCAAAGGCCGGGAGCATCGTGTCCCAAACGTCCATGATACGCCCATCTCACAGGCTCCAAGGGTGCGTCGGATTGATCCCCCTGTCCGTCGCAAAACTTCTCTGCAAAGGTTGCCACCGCCGCAGATTACTCGAACATCGACGCCTCAGGGGACTCCGATCGAATCTCCTTCCACAATTCCTTATCAGCCTGAGACTTCACGTAGCGGGCGATTCCATCGTCCAACTTGTCTATCCTGTCGTCACTGCCTAGCCGGACTCCTGCAACCGTGTCCGTATTGAGTCGGTCAATGTAGCTCTCCACGGCAACACGGAAAAATCAGCTTTCGTTTTCGCTGCGCATCTATTGTCAGAGTGTCTTCTTCTGTCGAAGACCCACACCGGACGACAAGCAGCGCTAACATGTTGAGACTTTTGCCCTCAAGCTTCAAGGCGAAGCCAGAGCCTGCTATGATGGTACCACGCGGCGAGCCAGAGCCTGCTATGATGGCACCACGCGGCGAGCCAGAGCCTGCTATGATGGTACCACGGGGCGAGCCAGAAGTCTTGACATCGATCTCCCTCAGTATCAAGCTCACCGCCGCGAACGTCAAAGAAGGTCGCATTGCCGCCTCCAACGTCGAGGAATGGATCGCACTGCAAGACCTCCTGCGCCGGAGCCCAAGCATAGCGATTCTCACCTGCTTCACGTGTAGATAGAATTTACCATCGGAACTGGTCATCCGCTTCACGAACGAGACCTCATCGGCGCATGAGAACGAGACGATCCCTGACTCCATCCTGGCGCACTTTACCACCGTTCGTGTCGAGCTGCCATTTTCGGTCCGCGCAATCAATAGCCCACGCCACCTCGGCATTCTCATCATGCACTTCTACCTCGGTGGCCGCAAGGCGTGAAGATATGGCGCGAGAGCAACGAAGTGGGTCTCGGCGAAAGGCAGCTCGCCGCACCTCATGGCGTTCGTCCACCACGTCATCTCGAATGTCGAGCGGGAGTCTGGCGACGGCGCGTACGACGGCGCTCTTGATTCACAGCTGCTCACGCACGTCCGTGGAAAAGTCGAATACTTGCTGGAGGATACGGAAGACTGGTTGCCGACGGGCTGGACGGTGCAGACGTTGGAGCAGGGAGTTCTGGATCATGAAGATTTCGCGATGAGACTTCCGGAGGAGCAGACCATCCGGCGACTCCGCTCCGTGGTATGGCTGCTGGATTTGGGCATGTGTGCGTTGTTGGTCGAGCGGCAGGCTTCATCGAGCAAAATCATCACGCTCGCATTGTTGGTGGTCACGCTCCAGTGTGCGATGAGTGCCAGAATGGCCGGATAGTTTTGATGGTACTCGCCATTTACCTTGACCACGCAAGGAGCACAGAGTTGATATCCGGACAAGAAGCAATTACGAATTGAGACATGGTGTCCAAAAATGTGGACGAAATCCAGGGACTGAAGGGCAGGGAGTTGAGACATGAATTGCGTTTGGGAATGGGAGAACAGGAGAGTCTTGGATCGACACAACATTGAACTGGTTCCATGCCTATACGAAGACCAGCAGGCTTCTTCTTCGACTTGTAAAGGAGGACGACTACGGAGTCGAGCAGTGGTCGGCCTCAAAAAATGCATGACTGGAGAGGAAATTGGCGAAGACACATCACCAAGCAGCAGCGCGTTTTACAGGCGCCATGAACGGGATGCATGATTCGACAAGGCGACATAGCTAGAGCTGGGATCAAATCAATGACAGTATTGAAACTTTCTATCTATCCCTGAGGTCCGCGTTGCCCCGCTTGTGGCATCGTGATGCAAGCGGTTGTACATATCCCGAAGCACAAATTCTTCTCATCGTTGCACCGCTGCATCGGACTCATACTGCTCGTGACAGTCCTCCTCGCTGAACTGATACCTCACCTTCAACAAGCCATCCTCATGATGCTCGAGCTGTCGCAATCGCCCGCCTTACAGGTACCTCCAATACCCCTGCCACGTCTCGACGCATCTGATGCCGCGATCAAGATGTCTGATATTCCAGGAGTGCGGGAACATCCAGTCGGGATCTTCGATGTCATTAATTGCGTCCAATGCCTTGTCAACATCGTTGCGGTACTGCACAAGCCACTTCGAGTCGAGCCGCCGGGAGAGGAGACTTGGTCGAAGATGGTCATTGATCAGATGGGCCATCAGCTTAAGAAAGCGTGATAGCTCGCTGGGCTGGCCTGTCGTCTTGGTCCAGGAGGTGGCTTCAGGTTGAAATGACCATGTCCGACCATCCGAGGTGTACGACATGCACAGCTTGCCGTAGATCTTATGCCCGCGGCGCTCAGTCATGCAGATAGGGATGTTGAAGGTAAGATTCTTAAATTTGCCAATGATGATGTTTGGGATTACATCGCTCGATAGAGCGCATGCTCCGGAACCGGTGAAGACGACGTTGAGTGTTGGCGCATTCTTGCCGACAAGCGCCGCGAAGTCGACATCGAGATCCAGGAGTGCTCGAGTGCTGCTCCAGTCGGCAACGTTGTTGGCCGCGAGCTTTGCAGGCCTCTCGAGGAGGTTCATTGACGAGACTTCAAGGTTGAGAGAAGTCGGAGTGGAATAGTGGAGGACCTCGAGCAGTAGCTCTTGAGGTAGAGAAGCTCTGACCTTTGGTGGTAGCTCAGGAGTGGTCGTCATAGCGGTCATCTTCAATCTTGTGGCTGAAGAAGGGAAGGGAAAGATCAAAGGAACAAAGGTACCATAAGTACTTAAAACAACGACAACGCACTTCTTTCGCTGTGTTTTGTGTCGTGTGCCGTGGTGTGAATTTCATTGTAACCAGACTGGGAAGAGCGAGGGCGCCTTGCTCAAAATCTCTGTCCAGATGGTTCGTCTGGTCATCGAAGTTCCGTACTTCCAGTAAAGGATCGGCCTGGTCTTCGTATTCTCCGTTCGCAAGGTCAATCGGTCCCTTTCGCTTGCGACCTTGAAGGGCGATCATGGCTTCTGTATCTGCTACACACCGAAGAAGACGGGCGGAGCAGCCAACGGTCCGACTTCGTAGCATATTCCATGCTTCTGTCCGGCCGTGAGAAGCTCTGATCATGGCACTCCTATGTACGCTAGCAAGCCCTCGTTACAGCGGCACCCAATGAGAATGCCCTCGAACTAGATCACGCTAACGGGTGTTATCCGCATTGTACATACAGATCCAGGATTCATTGGCCATTAAATGACCTCAGGTTCAGACGATCGAGACTCACGATCTTCGCAAGCTGCTTCCCTGTCTACTCCACACTAATCGACGCTTCCAGACCGCCGGAGCCCCCTTGTGGCGTCATTTGTAGCCAATCGAGCATTGCCCAGTAGCTAAGAAGACACTACATTTAGGAACTATTTCTCTTGCTTAAGAAGTAAGTGAGGTTGAGCCTGCCACCATGCGTTATTAAAGCCACCCGACTCCACTGCCTGCGTATGGAGAGAGGGACACAGTGAGCTAGAGCGAAATTTGTACGAGGATACTATGATCGAGAATCATGGTTGAACTGTGGTCTCTGTATGGGCCGCCTATATCGAATGCCTAGAACGCCAGGGATGATCTTGCAGCAATCATTAAGAAGAGCTATTTCAAAATTCAGCTGATTCGACTCCTGGCAAGCAAAAAGCAAAATCAGTTACGATCTTTCCATTATCAACGTCCGTCTGCATTCCCATTTCAATTGTCGTCGTCGGACGAGTCGGAGTCTTCGCTGCGGAGCTGTCGTGCCTCCTCATCCACGATAGCCTTGATACCGCACTCGAAACCGTGGGCCATCCAGATACTGCCGGAGTAAGTCCAAGAAGTGCTCTAGCTTTCGTCGAGTACAAGTCGAGACAAAGAACGATGCCCACCGCAGACAATGCTATGCATCTCCCTTTGCATCTCAAGCCATGCCGTTAACGATGCGAAGATGCAACGTTGAACATGCGGATGTTCCCGTATCACAGTCTACGTCGGTTGAGCGTGTTGTCTGCGGTCGCTTCCGCCGGATTCATCCGACGCGTGCAGTCCGCGTCGTTTGTACAGGCTATTTGACTGGATTTCTCAGATCAGTTCGCAGATTTCTTCTCATGATACCACCATTCGACACAGCTCAGCCTCCCTAAGTCATCACGATGGCCGCTGCAACAGCAAGTCCTGTACCTAATCCAATACGACGATCGGAGCCAAACCTCCTGTTAGAAGGAATATAAGCCGCAGACTGTGCAAGATCCAGTGGCGGCGTCGCCTTTTGCCATGCTTACACCTCCCGGACGACCTATTGCTGGGTATCCTGGACTGCTCACTCCCAGAGACTCTCAAAATCGCGTTTTCATACGGTGGTGCCCAGCAGACAACACTCGCGATAGTCGGCACTAATGTCTCGGAATGGAGAGCCACCCGCGGCCTCCTCGATCTCACACCGCAGATGGCGGAGCTCACTGGTCGCAACTCCCTCTCCAAGTTCTCGGCCAGCCAAACGACTCTCGACCTATACTTCAAGAACCATGCCGATCCCGCAGCCTCCCAGTGTAGCATCCCAGACTCGATCCTCGGGAAGTTCTCGCGCATCCGAATCAATATGCCTCTCTGTCTGCTCGACCCGGGCAACCATCGAGTTCTTGCAATGCTCAAGATTGAGTTCACCCGCGAGACGTCCGGCGCGTGGCTGCAAACCCACACCAAATGGATGTCAATCTCCGGTGCAGCTACAGCACATCCCTCACTTGTCTGGACTCAGTACCACTTCGAAGGGATCATTGGCGGGGCCATCAATTACATTGTCTCGCTTCCGGCCAATATCACTGCCGCAAGTTTGTGGAGAATCCGGTGGGTACTGGTCAGCGTACTGCGAGACTTGCCGCCGAACAATGTCCAAATTTTCTGGCCGCTCTTTGGGCTGTGGAGATTCATCGAGCTGAATGGAGCGATCCGGCATCATGAAGAGTTTTGGGTGAAGGAAAGGAGGAGGATCAAGATCAAGAGCATAATGCTGGTGGTACACATGGCTTTGTTGGTGGCGGCGTTGTCCGTATTTCTGCTGCTCGTGCTATACGGGACCTGGAAAAGGTCTCTCTAAGTTGAGGTCGTCACTTTCTGATGACAAGCACGACTGCGGTACGCCAAAGTGGGAGGTCGTCAACGAATAGCATCTTAATTAGTCGACTACGTAGGTCTTTTCTCGGACTCTTGCCAGAAACAGAACTCCTCTCACGCCCGGAGCCTCGAGATCCTGGACAGCAACGATTAATGCAAGGCATGCTCATAGGCACGCAAAAGCAAACACAGCATTGAAACCAAAAGCTCAAGATCCCTTTCCGGTCAGCACCCTTTCCGCACGACCGCACACGGAACAACTCAAACGCCATTGATCAGAGCCAGTATCACAGTCCTCAATATTGAGGCTCCTCTCAAGTCGGTCGCCCGAAGACGCGGCGTGATGGGTGCCGTGCACGCATCTCGTCCGCATTCTTCTCAACGGTCGAGACCCGTTCGAGACTGTATACAAACAGCCGCAGATTGAAATCCCTTGGCACGAAGTCTGAGCCTGGGACCCTGCGAGAAGCAAGAGAGATCCTCTCCTCGACGTGCTTCCGGAATCGTGAGAGCCAGATCAAACTCAAGCTCGAGTTCAGTAGATCGTCAGGAAGCTCGTGGGTAATACCATTGGCAAGCACATATGTCGATCGCGCTAGAACTCCCTCTCTTCCAGAGGCGGCCAAACCAGCGGCTGAGAATCGGGCTTCGGATTCTCCTCCGGTGATTGAAATCCATGCTGCATCGTCCTCCTGGTGAGTCCATACTTTCCCCGAACGTTTGTACTTCAAAATCAGTTTACCGATGAGAGTACGGCGACCATGACGTCCGTATCTGATGACGATTGGGATGGTCGCGCGGAAGTGCTTGAACTTGGCGAGCACCACGCTTGAGACACTGTCAGCAACAGACAATCGCTGGACGACGTTGTCGAAGCGAATGTTCAGTGTCGAGGGCCACTCGATGTTGGACCTTCTACCTGTGAGGCTGGCAATTTCGAAATTGAGGTTGAGCAGGGCGCGGGTAGATCGCCACTCAGATGAGTTGGTAACGGCGATCTGGGGCAACACCTCGATGTTCGTTTGGTGAAGGAAGTTTGCGACAGCATCCTTCATCCGATCGCCGTCGGCGACGACGACGTCGATGTTCAAAGAAGACGGGACGGTGTGATCGAAGACCTGCAGGATGAGCTCGTTGGGGAGAATCGACTTGGGTTTTGGCGGCATTGGAGCTGGAGTGGAGACGCTGGGGCGCATTGGGTTGCTGACCGGTAAGTGTTCGATGGGGAGCATTTTCGGAATTGTTTGAAGAAGGAAGGAAGAAGAAGGAGAGCAAGGGGTCGAGGTGGGAAGCTTAATGTATTCACGCAAAGGGTCGTGTGTAAGAGTCGCATCGCTGTAAATGGTATTGTGTGTGAAGTCTTCTGCGTAGAACGACAAAGGACTTTTCGTGAACAGCACATCACTCACTGCCGAAGGCTGTCGGTGACGCTTCAGCTTGCGTACGACTCCTCGGATCCTTGACATCCCCGTCCTATGCGTTCAGGATGGCTGCAACATATGCCGCTTCTGCAACAACCAGGCTGCCAGGAGCAGCGGCCACAATCTCACCCCACTGCCTCTCGTCCACCCACGGAACCTTCTCTTCATTGAGAGGGAAGAAGGTGAATGCCTCCACCTTCGCGTTGTAGTCTCCGCGCGCCATCACATCGAATCGCGAACGCCGCCAAGTCAAGGTCTTCCGATCCTGTACCTCCTCGCAAGTCTCAAATCACCTCTTGACTATGTCGTGCGCCTCATGAACGATCTCAGTCAAGACAACGTCGACTTTCTTCGCAGGCTTGAACCTCCTGTGAAGGCCAAAGATTGAAGCAATGGTCCGTGGCACCTCACTTCCGAAGAGAGCCGGCGGATTACCAGAGACGGCGGCCTTCTCCAGCATCATGAGTCCGTTTTGAAAGGGCCCCGAGCGCTCTGCCTTTCGGCGGGTACTAACCCAGACGTGGTCGCCAGACTCCTGCTCAGCCAGCCATTGACCCCAGATTGCGCAAGCCAGAAACTCGGACTTTTCCATGGTGTTGGCGTGAGCAGATCGACCCGGCCAAGCGTTCTTTACGAGGTTGAGGAATGTCGTCCATGCTGGTGATTTCTCGTTGTTGTACTCCGAGTAGGACTCGCAGAGCTGGAGGTGATGGAGGCTTCTCTTGAGCTCAAGGACGATCACGGCCTGCTTCGCTTGCAGGTCGGTGGCGAAGTCTTGGAAGTCTGGCGCCGAGAGATCGAGATAGAATGGGTCCCCGGAGGGATCGTCATCCAGTGTGAGGACGGAAAATTTGGTATGCGCAATGATGTGGCGCAGAGAATCGAAGTACACCTCCCCCCAGCGGAGCTTGATTGCCATTTGGTGCCACTCACGCGGGCTGAAAGCGACCGCTTCCCAAAACGATGACGCTTGCTCGATGAGTTCTTTGACGGCGACGGCGACGAACGGCAGACAACCGTAGAACTCGGAGCGTGCGCACATCTCACTGATGCGACCCAAAGCGCTGCGCCAACTAGCAACGTCATACGTCTCGTTGCCGATCGGGATGTGAAGGCGTCCAGGATCGATCTTGACGCCATGGAGGAGCTCGAACATGACGGCGTGCTGAGTCGCCGCTTCGACTATACCAATCGAATTGTTCGAATAGTCGTTTGCGCAGGGCCAGTCGAGAGTGGCGTACATTGAGTCTTGGAAGTTCTTGTACCTGTATCCTGGGCGTCCCAGGTCGCACCGCTGATGAGGGTCAGCAAGGTTCTGAACATGCAAGAATCAGGAGACTAACGCTTCCTTCCAGCACCGCGGCTTCATCGACGATATTCAGCGCCAAAGTGAAAACCCGAATGAGACCATCGTTATCAGGCAGCTTCACCAGCTCTGATTTGTCCCAAGAAGCGCAGTATCCTGGCTCATCGGGCGTACGAAGAAGAGGCGCAAACGCTGCACAGTGCGCCATGATCAATTTGCGTTCCAGAATGAGGTCGTCCTCGTGTTGCGGAGATAGTCTGACGCGCAGAGTGCCGCCGGCGATGCGCAGAGGCGGAGAGTTGCTCATTTTGTTGAGGATTCTTTCGACAGTATGGGCGTGCTGTAGAGGTAGGTGATGAATCCAGTTGCGAGGGCTGTAGAGAAAGAAGAGGAAGGTGTGCGTGAACTTCATGTAAATTGAGTATAGAAGATGTGCAGCAGACGATCCGGCTTGAGGAGATGCCAAGACATATTTTCGCAGCACGTGCCATAGGTAATAAGTTAGGAGGTCGTCATCTGGCAGAAAGACTGGGCGATGCTACGGAGAAAGACGTGGACGTTCGTGTTGGAGAAGATGATACATGACATGAAACGAAGAAAGCCGTTGGCAAGAACATTCTTTTCGCGATCTAGCAAACCAAAAGACAGGATCTAGGCTACCAAATGCAACTGGAAGCATCAAGAGCAGCGTGCTCAAAAAGTCTTGACCATGAAGCAGATCTCAAGGCTCAAACGCCGTGTAGAAATCCCTCTCCACGCATCATGAAAATTATTCCAATCCAAAGTCGTCGCTTTTAGCTTCTGCCCTTGGGCGTTGCTCCACCGCCGCAGCAAACGGTCTCTGAGCCGACGTTCCGCTCATACAACCACAGAATCTCTCGCGCTACCGCTCTTACAGGCTGTTGATGCCAGCCCGCCCATCCTCGCCCTCATCTCCAAACAGAGAACGCAGCACAGAGTCCTCGTAAGGATTCTCGCCAGGGTCGACCAGGTTCCGGCACTTGTAGAATCCTAATGCTCGGAGAAGCCTTGGTGATGCTGCAGTTCCACTCCTTGGCGCTACCTCAAGCGAGCAATTCCACTTCTTGTCAAACTTCCAGGGCACTTCGCTCTCGTCCAGGCCCAGATACGTAAAGGAACTGTTCGACCAGTCGAAATATTCTGGCATTCCGCGGCCCCAGCAGGTGCGGCGATGCGTGATGACAGTGCCGTCCTCCTTCTTCTCACTATGATGTCTCAAAATCTCCTGGATTATGTCGTTGGCGTGGTGGACGATCTCGTTAAGAGCCGTCTTGACTGCTGCAATTGACTCAGCACTGCTGTCCACGCCGAGAAGGTCGAGTGCATCCTCGACGGCGCTCTCCCCAAACAGTAGTGACGGATCGGCCGATAGCGAATGCTCTTGAATCTCAGCGACTCCGCGCGAAAGAGGACCCGCTTGGTGCGACCGACGTTCTTGAAACCGTTTCTGCTTGTGGATCCAGACGAGCTCGCCGACCTCTTGTTGGGACAGCCATTCTCCGTAAATGGTACGGGCAATATATCCAGCGCGCTTCGAGGCCTTCCCAGCTGCTGTAAGGGGATTTGTCCGCGTCTCATTCTTGTTAGTCAGTGTTGTGCGGACAGCGACTTCATGGGGACCGTTTTGCGAAGTCTTGTAGGAACTACTCAACTGCAGCGCACGTAGACGTGCGGACAGAGTCGCCACAGTCTTTTCCTGCTCCGCCATCGCAACTTTCTGGCGTGCGAGCATGTCTTCGTCGGAGATCTCAAGGCCTTCGGCAATCTCTCGGAGCCATACTGTTCCACTCGACTCGTGTGCCCGCACCATCTGATGGCGGACCGCATCGAAGTACAGATCTTGCCAGTGAAGCTTTGCCGCCAGGGTGAGATACATGGTCGGATCGAGAGCCACACAGTATGCAAGGGCTGGCTGTTCGATCAACCAGTCTACCGCATGATTGGCCACCTTTTCCAGACATCCATAATACTCCGCGAGCGAGCAGAACTTGTAAACCCAGCGCATTGTTCGGACGCCATTGTGCGACTGTGTCCTGTTGTAGATGGTTTTCCACTCGCTCTCCTCGTTCACCTCGACGATGCCGACGCTTGCTTCAAGGTCCTGGAAAGCGACTGGAAAGCCGTGGAGGACTCGGAAGAGGATGTGGTGAAGGAAGGCGGCCTCGTTCAGGATGTCATCGCGGTCAGATGGGCAGACGTCATAGATGATTCCGCTTCGCTGCCAGCCGGGCTCTGCAAGGTCTGATGCGACGAACGGAATGCGCTTTTTCGGCCACCAGCAGCTGCCAGGTTCGAGCTCAAGGTTGGAGACGAGATTCTGAGTCAGAACGTTAGCCAGGGGTCGAAGAAATATCGACGCATCTTGATGCTTACTTGGCCCTCCAAGATGTATGTGTCCTCAACACAATTCAGCGCAAGAGACCACACTCTCAGCGACTTCAGCTCTCCTGTTGCCTGATCCGGCACGTGGTAGACATCCGATCTATCCCACCACGCATGAGAATCGGCGGAATCTGGGTTGCGGAGCATCGGCTCGAGCGTCGGACAGTGCGCCAAAATGACTTCCCTGTCAACGAGCATATCTCGATCAGCGGTTTCGTCGATCCGAATTCGAAGAGTTCCATGCGCCAGGCGCAGCGGCTTGAACTCGTGGCTGTTGTCCATTGCTTCGGTCGACATGGCTGACGTGTGCTGCGACGAGGATGTGTGTGTATGGTGTAAGAAGAGAGGATGAAGTTGTTGAGATTGTAGGCGAGAAGTCGCAAATGCGCATAAACTTTGCGGCTTACTAGAGTGAAACCTTGGCCCGTGAATTAAAGCATGGCGGGCTTCCCCGGGCTCCAACATTGAAGCACAGAGTCCGTTACTTGCGTATTGTGTGTATATTATCGGTCGCTGCCCATGTCAGGCTTGATGGTACTGTTGTGAAGGAGAGCACGTAGTTCTCCGCGTTTTCCGTTACAGAATCAATGCTTGCTAAGAGTCCATCGCGGAGCACGGGATGTCATTGAATGGGCGAGCGCGATCGATAGCAGAGTTCCATACTTTATGCAACGTTGTTTGCCGACTATTTGGCATGCAGTGCGATCTGAGCAAACGATCAAGTTCCATTTCAGCATGCACAATAGCCGATGGAAACTCGTATTATCATATCTATCATTGTTGGGTGACGGTGACCTTCAATATTTTGGAGGATGTGGCAGACCTTGATCCCCCTGAGGCGACTTTGAACGGTCTGGTTTTATGCTGAATCACTCTCCAACCGCAGACCAATGTCCGCCACATACACGTAGCTGGCATAGCTCATGCTCTACTGCTGAGAGCTCTTCGCCTCCACATACACGGAGCTGGCAACGCTCGTGCTCTCCTGCTGAGAGCTGTTCCTTGCAACATCAGCTCCGATCGTTGCAATAACGCTCTTCCCGATGCTTTGCTTGCTCCCAACCACCGCGTCAAGTTCATCCAAACATGCGTCTGCCGCTGCTGTATGATAATTCTAAACACACTCGTTCTTGTGCGCTTCAGTTCATGCCCAGCGCCTCCAGCAAAGGTGCAGGCGCAGGCATACCACTCAGCGGAGCGACACTCAACTTGCAGTCCCACTTCTCCTTGTCCTTCCAGGGCGTCTCCCACTCATCCCACCCGATGTAAGTGAAGACAGATGGCTTGACTCCGAGCGGAAAGCCACGATCCCAGCGAGTACGGCTATATGTCAAGATCCGACTGCCCTCTTCGACCATCGAGTGATGATTGGAGACGCTCTCAACGATATCATTGGCATGGAGCATAATTTGACTCAATGCAACGTGCACAGCCTGGACCGCGGCCTGACTGCTATCGCCACCAATCACCTCGATATATTTCTTCGCTGCATCGACACCGAACAGTAAAGCAGGCTCCGAAGAGTTGGCATGGTGTTGAATGTTCGCCACAGCTAGTGAGAGGGGTCCCGATGGGCGAGAGACGGTATTGTAACGCCAAACAAAAGACTGCCGCACAGCCCGCTCCCCGACCTCCTACTGGGCAAGCCACTCGCCGTAGATGGACCGTGCGATGAGACCAGCACGCTCGTACATTTGCTGCTTCTCGCGCCATTCTGCGGAGGGGCTCAATTCCACATGATTGATCATGGTTGTTCGGATCGCGGCGTACTCGTCGTGGCCAACCCTCTTCGAGTGCGTTGAGAGTTGAATTCTGCGCAGTCGAGTTGAGAGAATCTCAACAGCTTCTTCTTGCCGCTTGATCGCAGTAAAGCGGAACATGACGAGCTGCTCTTGGCTCATACCGAGCATCTCGGCGATGTCGTGCTGATTGACGCGGAATTCGTGTGGAGACACCACCAGGTGGCGTAGGGCATCAAAAAAGAGGTCACTCCAGCGTAATTTGTTCCCGAGCAGAAGGAAACGCCATGGATCGAGCGCGACCGCCCTCCAGAGCGATGGTTCGCTGGCCATCAAGTCCACAACTTGATTGACGATCTTGGGTAGACATCCATAGTACTCCGTCCGCGCGCAAAGCTCGCACAGCCATCCCGCAACTTGTACCCAGCGAAATAAATGCGTTGAACCTTCCTCCTAGTCTTTCCACACGGCGTATGGAATGTCTTCGATACTAACGGGGAAGTTGTGCAGCATGCGGAACATGATGTAATGCTAATAGACCGCAGTTTCGCGCCAGGTCTGATTGCAATGATCGTGAGAGCGCCAACGATAGTCGATTTCTTTCCATCCGGGGACGGACAGCTTAGAGTCCGAGAAGGTAGAGGCTTTGTCGTTAGGATCTGGGCGGAGTGCCTGAAAAGAATGTTAGTTAATCGCAGGAAGAGTCGGGTTTCAACAACTACTTACGTCACCGTCGAGGATGTAGGCTCCGTCGACGAGATTAATGGCCAGCGACCAGATCTCAACCGGGTCATCTGTGCCAGACACTTGGATGAGGTCCGGCTTTCCCCAGCAATGTCGAGGGTCGCTTGAGCCTGAAGCGCGCAAGACCGGTTCGAGCGTAGGACAGCTGGCCGCAATCACCGCCTTGTCGAGAAGCATGTCGTGGTTGGGAATTGCGTCGACTCGGATGCGCAAGGTGCCGTGCGCAAGACGGGTGGGTCTGAACTTTGGAGCGTCCATCTTGATAATGTAGCGTTTGCGATCGTGAGTGTGCAAGACTGATTGATTGATTGATTTCGGAGGAATGATGTAGACGGCGTCGGAAGAGCGATGCAGCGGCGGAAGGCACGGCCGGCTTCAGCTCGAGCTAGTGCGAAACTTGGCGGTCGTGAATTCGATGACATAGCGCACATTGCAGGAGCATGGCCTCCTCCCGTGTTCGAGAGCAACGTGAAAAGCTACTCCAGGGTACGCGGAGCTCGGCACCGTATGCCAGAAATGTAGTCGCAGCATAGACTCCCTCATAGTACGAGGTTCGTCCGGATTTTCGGAATCTTGCATATACAGTCGGCACTGCCAGCTCCTGCTCCTGCCATTGACGAGCCTGTAGCTCATCGGATGCCATGATTTGATAGCGTGATGAGGACCCAGGGTCGATACGCTCTTCCATTCATGTCGTTGCATTCCTCGACGCTTGGTCACCTCATATATAAAAGGCTGTAGTCAAAATCAAACACGGTCAACGATGGAGGCCAAAAGCTGTCTACCAGGACCAGTTTCAATACGACAAAAGGGCAGCAAGAGCATCGCAAGTGAAGTATGAAAGCAGTCCTTTGTTCATGGTGAGCTATCTGGTTGAAAGGCCGAAAGTATGTAAACGACCAAGGTTTTTTGTCCATCTGTAACGAAGCAAAGGGAAAAGCGGAGCTGAGACAAAGATAGTGAGCCACTGCCGGTCCGCGACCAGACCACCGCAACATCGCCCGAGTCCTCGATGATCATCAGCCCATACCGGAGTAGACCACTCTGCTGTACGTCTTTGATCCCCAAGAGCGGCATGGACCTATGCTATAACCAGGCGACGTTCTTGTCCAACCGCCTCCACTTTGAGCTGACCAGTCGCCTTCACACCTTCCCGGGACTTGGTCGGCGGCCCCAGATTTGTTCCGTCATCTCGAGTCTTGGTGTTATCTCGCTCCATGCTGCTCAAATCTGCATACTTCCCATACCCAGCGCCAGCAGCCGGGACTCCAAACCTTCCTTATCGCTTTGCAGAGAAATCCTCGCCATGTTCGTCCACGCCTCCTCGTCTTTCCATGGTACATCGGTCTCGTCCAGCCCCAGGTAGGAGAACGCCGCATCTTTGTCGTAGACGCCGAGGAGTGCATTTCCACGGGCCCAGCGATTGAGGCGGAAAGTGAGCGCGGTGTGATTCTTGTCGGTCACCCCGGTCTCCTGGAAAAGACGTTGGATAAGATCCCCAGCCTCGCAAACAAGATCCCTAAGCTTGATGTTGATTCGTTGTGCAGCTACTCCGCCAGTCTCGTCGTCCCATATCAGGTTGACATGGTCCTGGGCTGCATTTTCACCAAAGAGCAGAGCAGGGTTGCGTGAGTGTGCATAGTGCTGAATCTTCGCCACGATGTGACGGACCGGGAAACTGGTAGGGGGAACCGTGGATGAGATCCGCCACTCCGGAAGCTCTTGTCCAGCCTCCTGCTGGGAGAGCCAGTCACCGAAGATTAAGCGCGCTGAGTATCTTGCGCGCTCCATGTTTCGCGTCGTGATGTCCTTTTCCTCGCCGATTGTGTTGTCCGCCTTCTTGATCGGTGAAGCTAGTGGGAGTTGACGAAGTCGTTTGCACAGCTCTTGTAACATAGATTCCTCCTTGCTGATCGCAGTGTTGTGCATGCATGTCACTTTCCATGAGTCGATCCTGAGCTTGGCTGCGACAAGATGAATTGTCATCCGGAGTTCCTTCGATGATGCGCTCAGGAGATGTCGGAGCGCGTCGAAGTAGAGCTCTTTCCATCGAAGCTTGATAGCCAGCAGAAAGCAGGGCCAAGGGTGATTGGCTGCGAACCTCCAAATAGTCGGCTGCTCTTCCAGACGATGTACGACTTGGCCGGCGACATTCGAAAGACATCCATAATACTCTGCCCGAGCGCAGAACTCACATACCCAGCCGAGCAGTTGCATCCAGCCCGGGTCGTCGTCCGCGGCACCAGGGTCTTTTTGAAGGACATTTTGCGGCTCATGTCGCAGGATCGAGTTAGGATTACTCTCAAAGGCGACGTTCATGCCATGGATGATGCTAAACATGAGGTTGTGCTGGTCTCTGGCGTCGGCGAGAGTCGGTGGGTTGCGCCGGTCCCGTTCGTCAATCCTGCTCCACCCCGGCTGACAGAAGTCGGAGTCATGGAACAGCTGTGCGTCCTTTGCGCTAGAAACGCCTTCCTCTTCCTCGTGGAGTTCCTGGTAGGAAGATTCGTCAGCAACAGCGGGATATGATAGACTGGGACATCTTACATGGCCATCGATGAGATATACGCCATCCACCAAGTCTAGCGCACGAGTCCAAAATCTGATGGGCTTGCTCTCGTCTTCCACTAACAGCAGCTCGGGCTTTGACCAGTGCGAACGATCATCAGTGGTCTGTGGCGCGCGTAAAACAGGCTCTAGGGCAGGACAGCACGACGCCACGAGCTGTCTCTCAAGCAGCAAGTCGTGTGAAGAGTCCTTGTCGAGCATGATGCGCAGGGTTCCGTGCGCAACGCGAATCGGCGGAACATTAACGGAGTCGTGCATGGCGGCAGTATCTGTTCGTTCAACCAAGTGATGCGAAGTGGATGAAGGAAGAGGTGAGAACGTGTCGGCAAGTAAAAACGAGGTAAGCAGAAGTTGGAGACGAGCTTAGCGTGGAAATTTGCGGGCAGTAATTGGTTCACGTAAGTAACGTCTCAGCGCGAGGCGAAGGAGATATCATTAGGTAAATCAGATCCCGAATGCCATATGTTGTAGCTGTATAGAGACGGCCGAGTTCATTTTGCAAGCGACTTGGAGCAGGCTCCAGACTGCGAACTGGAGGCAGGTATACGATGTATGTGGCAATTCCTACTCGTGGTAGACTCAATCCGTAAAGTACTGTCCAGGCCACGCTCTCCTCACCTTCTCCATCCCCAGCCATCCCAACTTATCGACCCAGCGCTCATCCCATTGCATAATCAACCGCTCAGCATGGTTTGCAGCCTTACTCGAAGTCTGCCACTCAAACTTCCAATCTAGTGTCCACTGCATGCATGTCGCACTGTCAACGTCGAACATGTCGACCAGGTCCTCCAAGAGCCAGGCGTCCACTTTTGTGCTCAGTTCCCTCCGGACTTTTCACAACTCCACACCATTCGCCTAGCACATGGCAACATGTCCAGGTTGTGCACGTTGTCCTTCTTCTTGTCTCCAGTCGGAGGATTGGCATACATTCGTGCTAGCTCGGCGTCTCGAAGCATGATTTCGGCGTCTCGATGATCGCGGGCCATGCCGTGGAAAGCGTACAGCCATGGGCTACGAGGAAAGGATTCGGTAGTCCAAGCGAGAGACTAGAATGGGAGAGCATGTTGTCAGCAGCTTCTCAGAACAGTTCGGAGGAGAAGTGTACGGCGGGGAAAGCATTGCCTGGGATTGCCAGGACTGATCGCGAAAAGCACATACCGTTACTCGAAACAGCTCAGTCGTGGTGGCTCGCTCCAATCTCATGCGGAGCGTCTTGGCGGTGTCGTCGATGTCCATTCCATCGAAGCTGAAGCCTGGCTGTTTACGAGCTCTAAGTACGTGCGGGAGGACCATTTCCACGGCCCGGAACCTGGCCAAGAGCTCGCTCGGGACATCCGTGCCACGGCCCCGCTGCCACCACATCCACTCTTTCGTCGTATCCATTGTGGGCTGCGGAGATCATAATGTGTTAGTTATGCAAAGAAGGGGAGCATATTCGATTACCTACAACATTTCTCTTGTCCAGCACTATGCAGATTCTTCTCTCATCGACGGCATTGCCGATGGCCTCCATGAGGCGATGGCGGAAGGCCCGACTGACTCTTCGCAGGCGTAAGAAGGCACAGAAGGCATCATCGCTGCGCTCTAAAGTAACATTGCCGTTCCCGGCAATCACATGCAGGTCGACTGGCAGATGTGAGAATATCCCTCGCTGGAGCTCGACTGGGAGGCGAAAAGGGCGAGAAGTCTCGGCGGCATTGATCATGCTGGCGGTGATGATATCCATATGGTTGGATCGGTCGAACGGCGAGCAAAGGAGAGAGGAGAGGGAGTCGGAGAGATCGAGGCGGTTCGGCGGCGCAGGTCTCCAGGAGGACGACGCAAAATGGAGAAAGAGGCGTCGAGATGATGGTAAGGTCGGCGACAATGTAATGGAGAGAAGAGGGTGTTCGAGAATAGTACGGTGTGACGAGGATGAGATGTTGCGTGCGGCGAAATTTGCAGGTCCCAATGCTTGGCTTGCCAACAGACTTCTCATTCACTCCCGCATACGCCACATGGCATCAAGCCAGATTTCTGGTATGCCCAGGACACGACCAGGAGTCTTTGGTCAGGCCGCCGAGGTAGGAGTCCTTCGATGGACAGGCCGGCCCACCGAATATGGTTCTATCCAGATTGGAGCAACGGGATCCTTCGTTTAGTAGTCATTGTGGCAGCTGATCAGCACATGCCCTACATGGCATGCGATATGATGCTGATCGCCTTCTCCTGTGAATTGCATCACAGAAACTGGACTCCTTTGCCGAAGCGGAGTATGCAGAGACCTTTCTAACCTCCTCCCAGGCCACGATCAACTTCGGGCACCGACTGATCTGCCTACCGCTTCCATTCCTCTACTCTTGACCGCCGAACAAATTCCCGTGTGCCTCTCTGCTCGGAACCGCCTGCATTTACTATTCGGCTCTCCAACAACGTTCGTGTACTTGCTATCGTAGTCACTCGTGTACATCTCTTGCGGCATATGGCAACCGACATTGCTCGTCCTCAATGTGGTTCTGGAACAGCTTCATTATCTATGCTATCATTTGAGATCGCCGTAGGATAACTGCCCTCGAGGCACTGGCTAGTTCCACAATCCGTTCTGCCAGCGATCTGCCTTTGTTTCTCGTCTCACATCCGCGATCATTCGCAGCTCACGCGTATCCACTAGGCCCTCAAAACCATTCTGAACTCCAACGCACGTTCCGACGGGGCCCACGCAACCCCACGCCGCACAACAATCATAGCACTCATTGTTGAGCTGTAAGGGGATTTCGAGACACAAAGCAATACCTGATACCTGGAAAATACACAAGCTCTACTGCTATACACCAATATTGATGCCGCATTGAGTCCTCGCCACTTGTTTGTGACTGTGAGTAAGCAGTTTGCGAAATTGGGGTGTGCTCGACCGGTGACGAAGTAGGTGGGGTCGCAGGAGGGAAGATGATATTGGAGAGTACTGAGGAGAAGATAAGAAATCGGTAAAGACGGTGGATGGGATTGACATGATACTGGGATAGAGATAAGCTGCAAAGAGCAAAGCACGGACGATGGATGTTACTAGTCTACCCAGGTTATTATCCCCAGTGGGGAAGGTGTCTACTCTAATTTGGGCGGACGCTGCCAACTGCTTAACTCGTGTTATTGTTCCTCGTGGCGTTTGGAAGCGAGACAGCGGGTTGGTCGTCGCCTTCGGAAGAGTCGGACTCGTCGTCGAGATCGTCGTCCCATTCGTCTTTTCCGTTACACCGTGATACTCCAGATGCCAACTGAACAACGGGCTGGTGATGCCACCAGGCAACTCCACATTCTGGCTTAGACGCCAATCCGACATCAAGATCGTGATACGAGTCGTAACCATTAGATTGGCCTTGCTAAGCGTTGTCGAAGGAGTCTGCGACTTTCGAGGAGCTGAGGACCGGTGCGCTCAAGCAGGAGCAAACTTTCTCCCCTCGGACTCGTCTTCGCTAACGTGAAGATCACGGGCACCCTCCCTGTGCTGCATGACATCGCCAAGTTTCCGAACACGTTTCCCTTTTGATGTTGGACCGAACGCTTTACAACGAGGGGTTCAGCAATTGGCTGGCCAGTAGACACTGACTGATTGAAGAACCACGCTTGACGCTTCGGTCTGTCGGACTGAAGGTGCTCACGAAGCTGAATCAGATCATGATCTGTAAAGCGCCGCGTGTCGGCATTCCATTGGCCCTTATGCTCTTGTTCTGGAGTTGCTGACTCGCGGTTCTAATATGCCGTTCCGTCTCGTCACGCCCTTCGACTCGGCTCTGCCGCGGTTTCATTTCGATCTCAGGCATATAATGCCATTGCCGGCGTCGATACTTCCAACTCTGGCCATAAGTTTGTCAGCAGGATTTTGATCTTGCTTGAAAAATTGGCTTGCCGATTCGCCAAACTCGGGTAGCCGGCGTCGGCATCTCCTGGGTCGTATTTATCCCAGACACGACATCCTTCAAGTACTCGGAATCTCGCGTCAGGCGTTGCATAGCAGCTGTCACGTAAGTATCAACTCATCATCGGAGCGGCGACGTTCAGGAGTCCTCTTCCTGCTACCAAATCAGCGAAGATCACGAGTGATGGAGATGTAAGCAAGGAGCGTAATTGATTCTTGTATCAGTATGATATGCAACAAAAGCACGCAAAAGCAAGCGATCTTCCTAAGCATAGACTCCAAGCATATGAGCAGCATCAACACTGCGGCCAATCGCACGTTCGCTTCCTCGAGTAATCACAGATCCTCAAATTCCAGCGTCTGTGTTATGAAAACGCAAAAGTCTCTCCCCGTACCAGCATCTCTGTCGAACTGCAGCGGATCCTTTCCAACGCAGCGATTATCCTGTCTCAAAACCATGCTCGAACCTCCTGCAACACTCAACATCCTTCTTATTACTTCTTGTGAAAAATGAAGTTGGGTCTCCCACCTTTCATCCTCCTCACCGCCTCCGCTGATGGTCCCCCCTCGAACTCGAACCCTTCGGCCCACCGGTGCCAGCAGCAGAGGGTGGATGAAAGTGCTTGTCGATGATGTCGTCTTCCTTGTCGTCGTCCTCGTCATCGCTCTCGGCGATCACCTGCTTTGAGATGGCCATGGGCGTGGAGAAGGTATCTTGAGTCTGGGTCTCAGCCCGTGCTGTGGGTGAGAGTCGATGGTCGGAGACGGTAGCGTGGTCGCGCGTGGGTTTTGTAGGAGTTCGGTCGCAGGACGGAGGGAGGGTACGTCGCTTGAGTCGTGGAGTCGGGTCCTGGAAAGCTGGCTCTTCATCTTCATCGATGTCGTTCATGAAATCATCGATGTCGGCTTGCGTAGCACCGCTTCCCTCGATCATCTTGTTTGTGCTGCCGTCTTTGTCTCCGAGCAACTTGTTTGCGGTCGGAGTCTCGATCTGCGGAACATTCTGGGCCCACCGCTTATGGTCGCGGACCAAGTATCCGCGTATTCCAGCCAGAGCCTTCTCCGCCGTCTCCCACTTGGAGTCGATGAAGCTCTCCATCATGTCGAAAGCGCCGACGACGCCCTCGAGGAGCTCTTCGTCCTTACTGCCCTTGATGTCCCACTTCATCAGGTTTGGCAATTTGCCTTCGTGGTAGAGATAAAGCCACTCTTTGAGGCTGCTCCAGTCCGGTGAGTATGTGACTGAGAGCTTGATGTCTCCTCGTGGCGCTTGTGCGGTGGTGGAGGTCTCCTTGAAGGACTTCACGCGTTGCAGCTGGAGCTGTTGTCCCTTCTTGAACCCACCCTCCACAAGCTTCCTGTTCTCCTCCATTGCCCACCAGTTTGTGCAGTCCTCCTCGCCTCCTGCTAAGACAATCGGCATCGCCACTGCATTTCCGCGGTGGATGATCGCCTTCTCGTACCAGGGCAGAAGTTCGGCAGCGTTGAAGTTTTCCACCTTCACTTCGAAGCTGTTGACGACATAGTACAGCGGGACTGCTTCTTTACGGACGATACGACACACTTGTAGGAGCGCGAGGTCGTTGGCGGCTTCGCGCTGAGCTTCAGCTGCAGGAGAGATGACAAGCGGTTCGTCGTGACGAAGAACTTTCGCGAAGATGCGGCGTTGGACGGAGGTTGGTATGTTCAGGAGATGGCCGCGCGGGAAGTTGTCGGCGATGTCTTTGTTGTGAGCGGCCTGCAAATATTAGCTTGCCGTCTCTTCCTGCGATTTCCAGGACCTTACGTTGCGCTCAGGTCGCTGTCCGCTGGAGTTCCATCCGCCCAAGTAGCTGACGTTTTCCACAGCATGCTCTATCAGCCGTACGGGTATTTCAACTCGTGGGCGAGAGATCTGCTGTTGCTGCTCTTCCTGCTCGTCGTGTTCCGCCTTGCGCTTGACTGCTGCTTTTCCGAACAACATCGTGTAAACCTTGGTATGAGTACGATGGTGATGAAGAGAGGTGTACGAGGGAGGCGAGACGGGAGGTCGAAGTCGGTAGAAGAAGAGACGAAGTGTCCATGAGAATCGGCGTCGTGAACCATGCGGGTGACTTGCGCAGGTCTCACACGGGTGGCGCTAAAACACTTGGCATTCGAGGTGAGACTTGGACAAACTTGAGCTGAGACCTTAACACACCTATACACTGACAACCCGGTTTCAATCTCAACAACATTCTTGTCTTCAGTAACAGTAACATACGCCAGGCGGATCGTGCGTTATACCACTCGACCAATGGCTGCACCAACGGAGAGCCAGAAAGGCTCCGACAAAGACATCGCCAGCTTCACCATGAACATCACCTTTGGCGTGCACGCCCGCGCCGGAACTCCGACCCAAACAGCTTGCTCCGATCATACAATACTCGATACCCCAATGGACGAATACAAGAGAGAGCGCATCCTGTCCGTAGGCATCTCTGCTCTGTCAATCTCTCAATTCGAGCGTTCAAGGGCCGCCGGCGAGCACAACAACAAGTCAGGCTTCGGTCGTCTTCCAGCAGAAATCCAAAACGACATCTTCGAGCTCGCTCTGGTCAAGGAAGATCCCATCATCATCGGCGCGAACACGAAACTACCCGGGATCCTCACCGCCTCGTCAAGAATCCGCGCGGCCGCGCACTCCATGTTCTGGGAGCGCAACACCTTCATTTGGCAAATCGCGAGCTACAATGCCAGGAATCTACACAAGTTCACCTCAAGCAACCTCTTCGTCTCTCAAGACACCGTTGCGCAGACCAAAACATACCAGGTCCGCGTCCTGGATCTTCCAAACTGGGACAACTTTCAGGCGTGGCTACAGGCTGAGCATTCCGCCACAACGTCCGAGACTTTCGAAATCGTCTCCGTCGACCCTTCGGGCGAGTTCGTTCAGCTCAGCCTCCTACCGCAAGCGACGATCCAACAGCGACCTTTCCACTGGCGCGACAGTCGCATGGAGTTCGGTCGAGTCTTCCATCGCCAGTCTCTGGCGAGATACAACAAGGGCTGGGGATCATTCTTCTGAGGCATTTGGAGTGTGCCGAACCCGACAAGGATTGGTCGTTGGCGATTCCGGGCTGGGTTGAGATGGGACAATGAGAAGCATGGCTGCGCATGGAGATCATTCCTCGTCTTCGCCGACCGGACTCTGACACAAGTCTGAAGTCCTCTTTCCTTCTTGCGATCATACGAGCATGTTTCGCTCGCAGCTACTTCTCCGTTCACGTTCGGAGCTCAGCATCAATAAATCGTTAGTTTAACTCTGGCAACGAAGCGTGGACAGCTGCCAACGAATGTTCACAACATGCACGACATTCCCCGCAGCCTGACTTGTGTTCCCGACGTTCATCACGCATGATGCCATCTGAGAGACCAACAGAACGCCCCTCATTACATCTCCTTCCCCACGTACTCTGCCATCGGATTCCGCAACCTACTAGCGACGTTCTCCCTCCGGAGTATTTGCCTCCAGCACCGGCACCGCACATGCACATCACTACATGCTACCCTGGCAGCCTTCTCTGGCGCTTGTTCTTGCACTGGGCTTCATTGGTGAGAAACACCGCCGTCGATTAGCAGCGGTCATCATTTCTCCCGACGCATCAGTGATATGGTAATAGACAGCGATCATGTCATGTATGCAAACATGCTTTCCAGAATCGTCTTATCCGATGCCATGTGTCTCAACCCTTGGAACCTTATCCTGTCATTCTTGATTGCAATCACGTCCTGTCTTGACACTGGAACGACCACTTGCGTTCAGCACTACGGCTTGACGGATGGAGGCGACAAAGGACAAGTCTTTCACCAGCTTGGAACAAGTACGTACTACGTCTCTGCTTCCTCCTTGACTATCCCTTGTCAAGCATACCACCATTTGAAACCCCTAGCCTCAGATCTGTGTCACCAAATCGTGAAGTTGAGGACATCTGACCATTTGCCGCGTTCTTCTACTCCTCTTGCTTCCGCGGGTGGGTGCTCAATCCTGAACCGGGTTCGGCCCCCCCGCTCTGGTTCGGATCACTCCCTCAGGACTGTATCTCAACATTGTAACCACTTCCTTCCTGGTGAACATTATATCAGTCACTGTGGACACGACCGCGGAGTGGGGTGTGGGCGGCTGAGTGATGTTTCAGGAACGACCTGAAGTCTATCTAGTCCCAAAGGCTGTCTGGTCTACGAGGACCGAGGATCATTCCGAGCCTAGAGCCTCGTCCTGCGTAGAAGTGATCGCCAACCAGACTCTTCGGATGCTCTCGTAGTATGAGTGCTTAGATATGTTCTGTCGTCGCAAGTCAGGTATTGGAACCATGTCTTCCTGGATGTCAGATCAGTGCTTACATTTTGAGAGCGAATCCACCTGTTCAAAACGCTACTGGGCGGACTCGCCGCTGTGACATCTGTTCCAGCATCGCGAAACCGAATGGTCGTCGCGGCTTGAAAGCCAAGACCCGCGATATCGACACGGCTCGAACAGCTGATTGACCACGCTCATCGCCCGGATACATTGAACGTAAGGCCAGCAATGATTCTTAGATCATTGACTTGCTTCCGGCCGTAGAAGCATCGCTGGTTTCAGACGATTCTTAGAGGTCTTGCGGGCATACCCTATCACTCGATGGCAAAAAGAAGCTCACCTCCAGCGTTGCCGCCATCGATTAGCTCCAACAACAACGTTCCATCCAGATCGAACCATCGAGCTTCAAAATCAAACCACAATATCATCGCCGCGTCTTCTACCTCAGTGCCGTAGTCTATCCCACCATCAATTGCAACAAAAATGGAGTCACTCTGGCATTGTCCGTGCCTCCACCGCCTCCAACCTTCTCCCAAAACACAAAAACTTCTACCCACCAGTTGGTGAGCAGTGAAATCTCCCCTGGGGAGTTTCTTTGTGCGCGGTTGTCGATTGAGGTGCTGCTGCCGATGCCACTGCCACGCCGCGCTTGCTAAACCACTCTATCTACGAAAGCAAAGAGAGAGAGAGAGAGAGAAGAAAGAAATTGTAGTGACGCACCTTGTTATACCGCCACACCAATTCACCCGGCAGTTTTGGGACTTGCTGAGGTCCATCGGTGAAGGGAGGTGGGGGTTCGGGGGTATTTGTAGGTTAGATTGGGGGCCGGGGATGGGCCGGGGAGAAGAGGCTTGGTATGAGAACATTGTATCAGCATGATAGCGCCCAAGAGAAGCAGAACATGCGGTACGATATCGTCCTGTCAACATTGCGCGCCGGATGAGCCGCTGGCGACATCCGGCGCGATCGATAGACTTGGTTCTACAGTTTGAGTATAAGAGCTTCGTTTGCAACAACAGCACAGTGCATACAGATCAACCAAACGCCTTCGCATTCATGAGCAGCGGCTGACCATGACCTTTGATGCTATCGAATCAACCACTCGAGCGTTCAAGCGTACAGCAGGTATCAACAGCGAAGCAGATAATAACACAATCCGTTTCGACAGCGTGTCGCATCAAGGAATGCAAGCAAGGTTGCGGCCATCGACTGGACTTTAATGACTCTGTTCTTTCGCCACTCAGTCCGCATACCGTGTATCCTCTCGCCGATGACCATGCCATTGACACAGGCTCGTCATCCTGCGCCATGCACGATTCTCTCAGAGCCTCCATCGCTCGTCAGTTGGTCAATCACATCAACGTTCCATCCTCCCCCAAACTATTCAACATGATGACATCTTCAAGTGCCGGATATGATCACCATGGACACAAGCAACGGATATGTACACATGATTTCTTGAAAGAGAGAAGCGATAAGGAAACTGGGAGAGTTGATTGATAGGTGCTGGCTAAGCAACGGTGCTGGACTCCCCGCAACCAGGGTGATGCGCTCGCTGCTGAGTAGTCGGCTCCTGCCCATAACGAATCGACTGTGGACATGGCCGACAACGCTGCGTCCGTCCGCCCTGCCGAGGTCGCAGGAAGGTTGCTGATACATGGAGAGGTCGTTCGAAAAGATATACAATTGCAAGGGTCGTGTTGCCTGGGCACCTGTCCAGGATGAGATCCAAGCCTTCCGATTTCAATCCTATCGTGATTCTTTCGCCGCTTCCCAGTCCTTCTTCCTCCGGCATTGACCTCGTCTGCCTGTTTTGTACGCTATAACGGCCAACCGAAGATGGTCTTGTTTTGAACACTTCGGACCGCCTCTCTCACCAAGTACAGACTCTCTCACAGCCTAGCTCGCGCATCCAGTCGACGTCGTCGGTCGTGCGGTCGGGAGCAAAGGTGAGGATTTAGGCGTAGTTTGGTGGGAGGACGGATCTTCCTTATGTCCACATCCCCCACCCAGTCCCCTGGTCATCAAGCAGCACTTCCCCCACCTGCTCCGGCTCCTCCACATCCCCAGCCTCCTAGAACTCGCTCTGCTTTGTCCGGAACGTCGAAATTCCCAGCATCTTCCTCTCCCAACTCGAGTGAACTCCTCCAAGCTCCTCTCCATCCCAAGTCCTGACATCCGTATTGTCCATGTCCTCAACGCTCTCCCCAATTACCCTCTGCCCCTCCCTCGCAACCGCCCACGCCGCGCGAAACAAATCCTCCACTGTCGCGCCCACGGATCGCACCCTTGATCCGCTGGGATCGCTCGATGTCCCTGTCGAGATCGTGTTCGAGGCGAAAGTCGAAGGTCACGATGACCAGCGTTGGCATCGACGGGCTGGTGATGGGTATCTTTCCCGCTTCGCCAGATGTTGAGCGCTTCATCGACCTGTAGGCGTCCCTGTCGTTCAGGTCGTCGATGTCAAGGGAGAAAGTTGCGCCGCTCCAGGCTTCGAAGACGGTTTCCGCGTCGTAGAGGCTGTGGTGCGAGTGGCAGACTGGGATGGACATGCCGGAGGAGGAGATTGGGAAGCTGCAGGTGAAGGGTGGCAGGCCATGGGGGTTGGTGGCCGAGGCGAAGGTGCGGCAAATTGACGTGCCGGCTGTGACTGAGGTGATTAGGATGGGGTTCAGGAGGACGAGGGTTGCTGGCGAGGAGAAGCGCATTGGGAGAACATTGCGGAAGAGGCTCGCTTGGAGGTGGTTGTACTGCAGGATGGTATTGGCGAAAGCGCGGGTCCTCTGCGCGATGAAGAGGGCGCGTGGGGAGAGACATGAGAGGATGATCTCGATCACCTCGACTGGGAGTGGCGCAACTCCGTCGATGTCAATCTCGTTGTTGTTGGCTTGATGAGATGGAACGGAGGGAGACATCTCGTTGTTGGTGGCAGACGTTCTGGATGTGTCTGCGAGATCGTTCGTGCAGGTTGTCGTAGGTCGTACTGGAAATTTTCTTGGAGTCTGAATGTCGAGTCGTTGGTGGTTTGTATAAAAGCAAAGTCCAAGAATTTGTGTACAAACGAGCGCAGGAAGAAAGAGCACGCTAGTCAACAACCCGCAAGTTCGCGAACATCCAAGTCCGCTCTTCACTTCTCCCTCGCAACCAGAACTTCAACGCTCAAGCGACATCGACGACGACAACAATCATCATGTCGCTCCAGCCCAATTCAACCGGCGCAATGAACAAGATTGCAAAAGACACCTCGAACCGGAAGAATCCCAACCGCAAAGACAAGCTCGATTACCCACCGAACGGCTACCAGGCTCCACGCAGCCTGCTTCGTGTCCATTCCCCCGAAGACACCACCCGCAACCACGGACGCGTCTTGCGGACCTGGACGCTCTGCCGGAAACCGTGGGGCGCGCCGAATAATGGCTGTCGTTGCGGACATCGCAACTTCTACGTGTGGCACAATGGCGTGTTGCGGGAGGTGTGGAAGTGTGCGAGGGATGTTTGCGATTGGGATGGCGAGGAGAGCGCCGGCGACGGTGGCGATGAGGATGAGAGAGGAGGCGGCGATCAGGGTGGAGATCGCGACTCCATGGTCGGCGGCGATACTGAAGAGGATGAGCCGGGTAAAGGAATGGAAGATATGCTCAAGGTGCAGAAGGAGGCCAAGGAGAAGAAGGAGCAGAACAGGATGCGGCACAACGACTTCAACGTCAAGATGCACAAGAAGCACTACACGGCCACGCCGTTCAAGATCGATGCGAGTTTGTGAGGAGGAAGCTGAAATGGATGGCATAGAACACTCGACAAGTATGCTTCGCGGCGTGATTGCTGCTTGAGTGTTGCTGACAAGGCAAAGACAAGCAGAACCTCAAACATCATGAACAAAGGCTATGCGATGGGCATCGAAACGAGCGAGCCATTCCAGCATCATGCGAAAGAAGTAGTGCGACAAGATTGATTGCGAGTCTGCTTGCAAACAGCATGGAGCAAGGGTGCGACGTGGGCGTTCGCGCAAGAAAGGGACAAAGACTTTCGAATTTGACCAGGCGTCTCCTGCTCAGCTAACATAAGGGATTGCTCTGGCATGAATGAACGTTGGCTCGCGGTACAATGCTGACAGGACAAGACGTCGTGCTGTGCTACATACCAGTAGCGAGATTGATAGACCAAGAACACGTTGCAAAACTCACTCCCTATTCCTCCATTTTTGACACATGAATTATTGCAGAAGGCTAATCGAAGTGTGACAGGTGGACGTAAAACTGAGTTGATACGGGAGTATTCCAGTCATTGCAGCCTCAGCCAATGGTTCATATGCCTACTGCTCCAGCAGGTTGGTCCTGAGCACTCCAGGATGTTGAGTACAGTGAATCGAGGCCTCAGTACAAGAGCCACGACCAGCAACATCGTGGTCTAGACCATGTGTGATCTCCACATTCCTATCATGACACCCCAGATATCGGTTCCTTTGTTCTTGACCGACTTCCACTGAAATCCGGCACTTCGTCTTTCAACATGAATTTTGGCTGACATGGGATAAAGAGAAATTCCGCATGCGGACTGAGGACGCTATCAGCCGCCAACAATGCCGAGCGATGAGTCCAGGGATATGAACATTGGCACGCCCAGACGCCGGGTCTTGCTTCCTCTTTCACGCACTGCCATCGCAGACTTGACGTAGCCAAGAACACGACAGCATGGCTCCATCAATGCGCACCCTCCTCGGCCTCGCGGTGTTGCTCGCTTCAAGCGTCGTCTCCGCCGACAAGGCCATTAAGATCCCCGCGACTGTGCCCAAGACAGCCGGTCCCGTCGTCGATCGCAGCTTCTTGTCCTACTCCTTCGACGTAGCCACCTTCTACAACAGCTCCTTCGACGCCGCCGGAAAACCCAACAAGTTCGTCGCCAATCTCATCCAGGGCATCTCCGATCGTACGGGTGGCACGCCCATCATCCGCGTCGGTGGAACAGCCGGCGACCGTGGAAGCTACTCGGCGACACAGGTCAAGTTGGCGGTCAATCAAGACGCTACAAAGCAGGGACCCGCTTTCCAGGCTCCGTTCCTCGTCGTCGGACCAAGATACTTCGATGCGTTCAAGAACTTCAGGAACGCCAAGTTCATCCTGCAGGTGCCATCTGCGAATGACAATTTATCCAACGGCATCGCGTGGGCCCGCAAGGCTTTGACGACTATCGGATACAACCGTCTCGATGCCGTGCAAATTGGCAACGACCCGGACTCCTGGAAAGGTTTCACCGTGCAGAAGTACATCGATCGCCATCGCAAGTTCGAAAAAGCACTGGTCAAAGAGTTTCCCAAACTCAACCAGAAGATCTTTCAAGGAATCGACAAGGCGTGGAACACCAAAACCTTCCTCCCGTCCAAAGAAGCCTTTGCAAAGGGTCTGAACGGCGACAAACGAATCAAGCAAGTCGGCTATCAGTGAGTCGGCCTGTAGCTCCTCTCATCGAATCCGAATACTGACATGATTCTTAGCTACTACCAATCCATCCTCCCCACCCTGACTCAATCCCAACTCCAATCCCAAATCGCAAACCACACTCGCACCGTCGTCCAAATGGCCCGCTACCGCCCCAACATCAACTACATCCACCAATCGCAACCTGGTGTGAAGATCCTCATGTCCGAAGTCGGCGCCTTCCAATCCACTTCCGTCCAAAACTTCAATAACCTCGCCACCGCCCTCTGGCACGTCGACTACTTCCTGCACTGCATGGCCATCGGCGTCGATCGTATCCACATGCAGCAGATCGTAGCTCCGGGCTTCAACCTCTGGACTCCGACGGCTAACAAGTGGGTTTCGCAAGCGAGGGTGCAGCCGAATTACTATTCCCAACCTTTCGTCGCGGACTTCATTTCCCGCACGCCGCCGAGGGTGGTGGAGATCCCCATGCCGGGACAGCACGTCCTCTCCGCTTACGCTGGCTACCAGAATAGCAAGTTGGCCAAAATCGCATTCGTCAACATGAACCTCTGGGACGGGAAGGGAAAGCGCCCGGGTGGGTACTTTGTTATGAATGGCTTGCCGAAGGTTGTCAAGTCGGCGAAGATCCATTATCTGACGAGTAAGAATGGGTATATGGCGAGGGATAGTCTGACGTACAAGGGTATGAAGTGGACGGGTGGAAGTGGAGGGAGTTCGTTCAAGGTTGTGAATGATTCGAAGACGGTGAAGGTTACGGGAGGGAAGTTGAAGGTTCCGGTTTGGAGGACGCAGGCGGCGTTGGTGGAGTTGGTCTATTAGGGGTAGATGGAGTATGAAAGTATGAGACTTTTGATCATACTTCGGAGCGGTCTTGTGAGGCTTGTTGTGATGGCGACCATATGCCTGTTACATGCTACTTGGCTGTCTAAACCTGCATCTAGTTTTCCATGTTGTGATTATCCTGACAGCCGTGACGCCCGATACTGCACCAGACCAGGAATGCTCGTCAAAGCTCAAAATTAATGAATGATATGTAAAGAAAGCGCCGCACAATGAGCCCAAGAGGTCACTCACGCCTCACCTCACCAACGCTCTTCGCGAAAAGTGGCACGGCAGTATGTGAGCTTCAGTGCCCAAGATACATTGCGGGACTGCGTAGCGGTTTATACTTTGTCTCACGAGGTCTGGCGTGTTTCGCGTCTTTCGAGGATCCGCCACCGGAGATCATGCTGGATCGAGAAAGAAGCGAGAAGAGGAAGCGCTGGAGCTTGTCGCGAGGGGAAGTAGCCCATGACTGTACAAAAGACAGTGACTGTGGGGCCCTTCGCGTTGCTGACAGTCGGTTGCTAAAAGAAGGGATGTAGTCGAGGCCAGGGTGGGTATATCTCATTCTGCGTCTCTGTTTGAAAGATGTACATGAGCCACGTCTTCAAGATCTTTCATGCTGCCCATGGTGAGGCAGATTGAGTACCAACGCTTCTGCAAGCTCAGGAGTCTTCTTTAGCGTTGTAGATGCTGCGTTGGGATCTCTCGAGGGATGCTCGACGGCCAGTCGGACTTGCCATGGGCATCAGATTAGGAAGTCTTGTCTTCAAACCATGATATCTTACCCGAGCTGGCATCGGTCACAACTCACGAGTCGACGAGATCATGCCAGGCCAATCTCGGAACATGTCAAACGATGGAAGTATCCAATCAAGCCTCACCCACAACGGTCTCAATGTGGAGGATGTGGAGAATATGGATGTCATCAAATCTCGCATTGCTATGAGGATTATTCTCCTTCGATCGCAAGGGTAACATACATGCTCGGCTTGCGTGGTAAAGCAAAAGCATCAAAAGCGAACAAACCCCGTTGACTCCCTGATTCCCGAGTCGTAACGGCCTGAAGCCATGCGATTGCACCGCTCTCCGTCCCATCGCACGACCCAACAATCCCATCACCCAACACCTTTCTCCTACCCCTTTTCATCCCGTCACAGCCCTTTCAACCACCTCCCCATCTCGCATCACCCACTCCTCAAACTACCTTCCTCAAAGCCCAAACCTACCCTTCGCTTCAGACCACGAGTTCCCCCGCCCATGTCCAGTGTAGTCGTTCCTCATCCGCGCATTCTCCTCTCCGAAGACATTCTCGTAACCGTCTGCCATGGTCGAGCTGCCCTCGTCTCCGTCCAGAGTCACTGTACTCCCCGAGCCAAGATCTGAATCCCCGTCGGAGTTGCCACGCGGACTCGAAGCAAGATGGCCACCGTCCAATTCGCGACAGCGGTGCATGAGGGACTGGAGTTCAGATTGAGAAAGATTGATGGGAGAGTCGCGGGGGCCGTACTGATCCAGAGAGGAGGCAGTGGGCCACACGGCATCGTACTCGCTGGTGCTTTGAACATTGACTTGGCGATTCCTCTTATGCATGGTCTCTGACACATCCGCGGGGCCATGGCGTGGACGATTGAAGTCGTTGAGGTACGACTGGTCGTAAGAGCTGTGGTCGTGAAGAGCTGGCAGTGGACGATGAGGCTCAGTGCTGTGATGCAGCGGGCGTGCATAGTTCGCTTTCTGCTGGGCGGGCGAGTGATTGGCAAAGCGGTCGAATGGTTCGAGAGATACATGCGCATAATGAGCGCGACTGCCTTGCGGTCCAGCCAATTGGCGAGTGTGATCATTCTGAGTCGTTGCAGCATCCCGGAAAGGATGGTCGGAGATCCAGGCCATGGACGGCTGGCTTGTGGGTGATAGACGGATTGGGAAATGGCCGAGCGTGGTGCTGAGGTCTCCCGACGATGGGCGTTGGGATGTGTTTGAACGACGAGCGTCGTGAGCATCACCGCGCGTGCTGCTGTAGTCGAATGAGCGGCGATCCTGGCGACGATGGTGCGACTCGCGGCTGTCTGAGCGCACAAAGACGAAGTTCTGATATCCGTCGAGGAGGGCGCCATGGTGAGGAGAGCTACGATCGTGACTCCGGAGATGGGATTCACGGCTTTTTGATGGATCGATTGAGAAAGCATTGGTCACTTGGGAGTCGGGCTGAAAAGTGTAGCCTTGGAGTCCACCTCGGCGGTGAGCAGAGAGTCGTTCGTGACGCTCGAACAATGGGTCGCGGCTGCTCGGGTGATCGCGCGAGGCGGTAAAATGTTCATTTGCGCGTTCGTTTCGAGTGCCGTAGGGATTGTGGTGCTGGTCTTTCACTGTGCCGTATGTAGAGCGTGGATCCCGGTGATGAGAACCAGAGTAGAGGATGGGAGTCGGCCTTGGGCGTTTGAGGAGGCCGTGATGAATGTGGTGCAGATACTCTTGGGGTCGCTGAGTGCCTTCAACGCGGACCGCACGCCCTGGCAGATACTCTTGACGATATATGTGATGGCGGGACTGACGTCCGTCTTGCCGATGAGCGCCGGAGATGTGAATGCTCGACTTGATGTCCTGGCGCGATGATGGCACACGCGAAGTTGTAGCCAACTGCGCACCTGGAGCACCGAAAGCCGGATGCGCATTGCGCGCGTCATCTGCAGCGGGCTCATGGAGACGGTAGTGGTACTCTTGGGTTTTAATCGCGCGCTTCAGCTCGGGGAATGCTGGTAGAGGCGACATGCGAAAGCTGATGCCACCACTGCGAATGAATCGAGCATTGCGCAACTGTTCGAGAGCTACACTTGCTCGGTGGTCTTCTGCTTCACGGCGTATCTCGCGCTCAACTGCACGGCGCCGCTCTTCTTTGCGCTGTTGCTTCGCGAGGTAGCGATCGGAAGGCATGTCTGGATCTTGAGGTGGGTTGAATGGCTTGGATCCAGGTGCTGGAGGTGCTGAGGAATGATGAATGAGGACCATGATGTTCCCGCGCGAGGGATGTGAAGGTAGGAAAGTTGAAGGAGGTCGATGAAAGGGAGAGAAAGCTGAGAGGTTGCGAAAAGGTAGTCAAGCTCTTGACATGAAAGTTCCGTGAATTGTTCTTGGAACGTCAAGCTCGTGACGCAAAGTCGGTTCGTGAATTCTATTTGTCAAGGCCTCAGGCAAAATTTGGACGGCGGTGCCATCGATGCCGGTACGTCAATTCTGTTGCTGTTTTGTGTTTCTTGGATACCACAATTGTCCCTGTTCGGCTCTGCGATGTAGTTGTGGAAAGAGTAACCTGCACAAAGACCTCAAACACTGGAACGAGGCTTGATAGCTCATGAGACAAAATGTCTTAGTTTGATACCTGCAGGACTATCTCGTGTATTGTTGAGATGCTCTCGGGCTTCTGAGCATTCTCCTTCTTTGCCGCAGGTTCGTGGTCTGGCATGAGGACCAAAATTCTCGGTGGCTTCCGCAGTTGCTTCGTTTCTCGGACCATTCGGCCGATCATCTGCACCCAACTCCATAGGCGGCATCGGAGTGTCTGGACGGGCAAATCGCACAGCAGTCGGCGTCCTGGAGATTGGTCAGTGAAATGGACTCTTCAAGTAGTGAGCTCGTCAGTGAGCTCGTCCACGTACGCAATTTGTCATGTCAGAAGGGCACTCGCTGTATCTGGCGTGGCCGCGGAGGCAGTTCCATGCCCTCTCATGCTTGGAACAGGATCCGTTGTTGTAGCAGGTGTACAAGTCCGGGCACTGGATATGATGTTAGTCCTCTGATGTTCAGGGCGAGGTCGAAGATGGGTGTGATTTACGTCGTCCCTGGCTTCCAGAGACACTCCAGCTTCGTCGTTTGGCGAGGTTACGGCAACTGCAGCTGCATGGGCCAAGCCCAGAGCGTAGGCGATGAGAAGGAGCTTCATTTTGAAGAAGGTGCTGATTCGAGTGTCGGATCGGTATTGAGGAAGGATGCTTTGTGGATGGAGAGAAGTGTCAAAGCGGAAGAGAACACTCGTCTATATATCCATAACGGCTCGTTGCTTCAATAGCCGTTCGCATACCGTTCCTATGCTACATCAATAGCCTCGAAGTTCGGCCTTTGATGCTTCCACACATGTAGTACCTTGATGGACCTTGGCATGCTACCTTGATGACCACCTAATGTGCCAGTTTCCGGAAAGTCGTATACCATTAGCTTGCCACTTTGATGGTACTCTGCCTACAATTCAATACCGCTACCGCACAACACCTAGATAGCGCACCGTCTGCTACTCCGATGGTACGGTAGTTTCCGTCTACGGACTCACCGACCCTGTCGTATACAACCTTAATGACACTCCCAAAAAGTACCTTGATGGCTCTTGGCACGCTACCTTGATGACCGCCTAGAAGACGTCGGCTAAAGCGTAAACCAGCGTCTGCTCCCTGCAACACTCTAAACTACTGCAATCTAAACCATATGCCGATGCCTGTCCAAAGAATAGGACGAATTATCGACTAGACCCTGGCCAAAGTTCTCGTATGTAGGATTGGGGCAGTACCTTGATGGCAGTTTCAGGCTACTGCAATGACTGTCTGCATTGTACCTTGATGGCTGTCCCTATGCGGTGCAAGAGATTATATCGTAGTCAATAAAATGGACGTCAGTTGGACATCGTACAGGATGAGCGTTCCTGGGTCGTCAGTAGGATGGTCGATGCCAGCGGAGATCCGCAGGGCTTGGAGGATGCTTGATCGAGATTGACGTAACGGCGATGCCCCCAGTGCTTCTTGTTTCAATCCACATTCAGTATCGGCCCGTTTCTGAAAACCTTCCGCAGTTTCGGTGGTGGAACCCCATGCTGCATGAGGAGCCCAACGACCAGGTCCTCGCCGTCGTTGACTATCTTTTAGCCAATTTCCGAGCACCTGGTTGCAGCAGATATACCATAGTGTCAGACATGCTTCGTAATCTCCTTCTAAGCTGCCACTGCCCGGCGAGGATGTTCTGAATCAATGTAAGGCACAGGTGGAGGGTCGTGTGCCGGAGAGCAGCGGACAAAGCTTGCAATGGGCGCCTTTGTGAACATGAATCTAATTAGGCGTAATTTTCTCCCGCTTTTGCGCTCGCCTTGCTGCTAACAGCAATAGAACAGATTTACCACCGCAGAATAGGCTTCTTTAGCGGGTGACGCTTGACTTTAAAGTTGTGGCAGCATAACGAGGACGAAATCGAGCGGAAGTGCCCGCGCTTAGATAATCGCTGTTTACATCTCGATGCTAGTACACGCAATCTCGCTAAAAAGCTAGACTTAACAGGCCCGTCGCGCCTCGCCAACACCGTTGGGCGGGCCGACAACACCGTCCTATTAGCTCTAAAAACTAGACCGAACATCGTAAGAGCTAGGCCTTTCTTAGCCGGGTAGGCTTGGTGCAGCCTTACACCAGCTTGGTGCGAGGCCGCACCAGAAAACCCCTGCGAATTACTACTTCCAGCATACCGACAGTCCCGCATTTTGATATAGCCTAGCGCTCTGTGGCTGTGCCAAAGCTAATTTCTTACGCTTATCCGCATCGAGCCCCAACGAGCTTGGTTTTGCGGTGGTAAATATGTTCTAATGTCTCATAACATGACAAGGCTAAATAGACTCTGACCAAGTCTCGGTTGACAAAGCGTGGGACTGCGGGCTTACGACAACCGTCATCGCTTCCCCCGACACCATTCTCAGTACCGTCGCATTGATGGTCCGGCGGAGCAAACCGGGAAGTGACGGCGGAGTGCCATGTCATGCCAAGGGCCGACTCGACTCAGTTTTGATGTCTTGCTTAGGAAGCCGTATCCTGATCAATCCTGGGTTCTCGAAGCCAGCGAAATGGGAGCTTGCTGACCCGCTCAGGGTACTCAACGTTTTTACACTGGTTCTGCTCTGGAGATGTTGTACAAGAAACAGCAGTCGACCCTCGGGCATGCCCTCCGCTGCTTTGGCTTCTCGCACATGTCAACCCCGACCCGACGAACCCGACTTAGCGTCCGCCCTTCCGAGTCCATTGAGGGTTCCATCCAATCGGCGATGTCTCGTTTTCGGTGACCGAGAACGCGTCCGTCCGCTAGCTTCGGAATTCAAGAGACCAATCGCGGAGGAGAGAGGGTAGCGACAGCGAGGTATGGAGTCTGACTCGGTGATCCCGCGATGGCTGGAGGTACGACTTCGGGGGTTGAAAGATTTGTCAGGGTGTAGAGCATTTGGCAGTCGCAAAGAAAGGCTACAAAAGTAATCGAGGCTACAAAAGTAATCGAGGCTACAAAAGTAATCGTTAGCGATGGTCACTCCACCAACGGAAGTTCGCATGAGACGCTGGGGTTTGTCATGGTTCAGTAAAGCTGTTCATACGGCAGTGATGCCACAGTGTGTATGAAACGGTTAACTATGTGCAGGTTGATCGCTACACTCCTGCTCGGACCTGTTCTTGCCGCAGATCCCAATCGCCGGGTATATGTTGGGATCTCCGCCCAGTGTAGCCACACCTCTACCAGAAAGAACACATCTGACTTGAAGGGCAAAGCATTCTTGAAGTCCTACTTTCCCTTGCCCTTATCCTGCGCCTGAGCCTCATCGACCGAATGCGAAAGGTGCAGACTTCCCAGCATACTCGCCACATATTCCTCGTTACTCATCTTTCCTGCGCCATCCTCATCTCCCACCTCGGTTATGTGGGGTTGATGATTTGTCGATATGTTGATCGGCGCAAAAGATCTGGATCGATGAGAGTGGTTTGGACAAAGATTGTTGCGATGAAGATTGTGAAGAGGATGTTGAGGTGTTTGCAGGAACGTCGGAGCTGGCGTTCACGAGTCAAATTCCGGGCACCGGGGCGGAGCCTCACCGGAGTGGAGCCTCACATCGATCTTCAAGCTCCACAATTGGCACTTGCGAAGGTCACAGTGCCCTCAAGAGCAATGAGGCCGCGTGTAGTATACGATGAGTGTGTATCCAAGGCGAATACCTCGTTTTCCTAGTAAATGTGCTCCCATGTTACCTTTTTGCTGTGAAGCCCGCTCTGACAGCGACTGATACAGCGCGGAGCACAGCCACATCTTCTCAGCTGGCCTGTCACATGCAAGAGTACATGAACTAGCCTGGAAAAGTTGAACCAATTCAGACGGCGGCGGCGCGACGTTGACGTCCTCATTCGGAAGGAGCGAGTCGATCGCACCTTCCGTGTGGCTGGAGCGGTTGAGACGCAGCGGCGAGGGATATGAGTATCCGTGGCTACGGTCGATTCAAGTGGTATCGATGAAGAAAACCGGACCAATGGATGCTGACGATGAGGAGACGTCGAAGACGCGATTCGTGGTTTTTTATGTTCGCTACATAGCATGAGGCTTTGGACTTGAGTTGGTACGAACAAGATGCCACTCGACCATAAGCTCATGAGAAGACGCCTGCATAAGAAGACCCAAAAGAAGGACGCATGGCAAGAATCGCTCAGCCGGCTTGTAGTCCTTGCCCAACTTGTTTCATCCAAAGCCTTTCCGGTATCAATGCCTTCGTAGCCGCCGCCTGTCGACATCCCCTGACACCATGCGCGATGATGTCCTTACTCCCTCTACTTCTTCTGCTGACCCGAAGCGCCAGATGGAGGACCGTACAGGATGGCATTGAATCTGCCAAAGTTCTTCTTACCGGCGACCGTCTCTTGCTTCTCGTCCACCTTGTCTCCTTGCGAGTTGTGTTTGCCGACATCCTTCCCACCCTTCTTTCCCCGACCCTTGTAAACGACCTCATCCACCACATCTCCATGTCCCTTCCCGGCATGGACTCCCAGCTTCTGCCCCTTCTCCATCAACTCCTCGTCCCGCAGAGTAGGAAACGCCGCAGGCACGAAAGTCTCCGGCGCAGGAGGGGGCGCTGGACGATTGCCAGCGACGACGAAAGCACCGTCGTCGAGGTACTTTGCAAAACTCTCTTGGCCGGTCGAGAGTGCGCGCACGGCAGTCCAGGCGACGCGGCGTTGAGGAGAGTTTCCACCGGCGTTTTGAATGCGGGCTGCCACGTCTTGAGGCGCGCCCCGAGAGAGAGGAGCGCCGTCGATGTTCTTCGTGTGGTAGGAGAGGCGCTCGTTGGCGGACTGGGTGGTGGTGGTCTTGTTGTCGCCGTTGGCGGCATTGCTGCCGGTGGAGCTTGGCAAGTTGGGTTGCGCATCGACCTTCTTGGATTCGGTGAAGGAAGACATTCCTGGTTGATGTCTCGAATTTGATGGTGGGTCCGGTGTGGATGGTGTTTGGTGATTGTTGCAGTTGGCGAGGATGATTGAGTATCGCTGTGGTGATTGTGAAGCTTGAGAATGTGGGATGTTTGGGAAGAGATGATCGTGGAGAAAGTTGGAGCTGAAGTTCACGAGGAAGCAACTGGCGACGGGATCAGCCATAAATGCCGCTCTTCACCCGCCCCTGAGCTTTTGATGAGAGGCTGATCTCCGGGCTCGACGTCAATCGTTAAGGACATCTGCTTCAAGTCCGGGAGATACAGTATCTGAATAGTATTGGTGTGAGTATATCGCTGACAAGAGGATCATGTAGGGCTGCTCTCGCTCCATGATGCGGAGTGCTTCATGTCCTTCCTTCAGAGTGCTGTAGAAGGATATAATGGGCTGAATTCTGACCTCAAATCTGTCCAGCAAACATGTCTGGAAACAAGAATGCGAGTTGCGGAACCACGGCTTTCTCGAAGACGGTCTGAGAGAACAAGCGAGCAATGGACCACATTGGTATTGGTAAGCGCAGATCGAGACCTGAATGGTTCAATAAGGTAAAACACCGGCCAGCTGTTGCGATTACGATCGAGGTTCGCCAGCATTACGCTGACTGCGCCTGGAACCCCAGCCATCATTTCTCCGGCCTCCAGACCTGGAACCACTTCCTCCTTGTCTTCTTTTCCTTTGCCGCATCGTTGCCCAGAGGCTCGCCTCGCTTGACGTCCCTCGTCGTGGGCAGACTGGTATGTCGGTCCGGTCGATTCAAGTCCCCATTCAACACCCAGCTACTCTTCCGCACTTCCTCGTCGATTCGCTCGATCTGATCCTCTCTGCTCGCTCCTCCGTACGAGCAGTGAACAAAGGCAGGAAATAGCTCGTTCTGAGCCGACCTTGCCTGCTCTTGAATTCCTTCTTGCATAGGAACCGGCAAATGTTGCATGGTTGGTGGTGGAGGCGGTGGTAACGGCAAAGCTTTCAAGCGATAACCGTCCTTGCCAGGAATGGCTGGCGGCGAGTCGGCGTTGGGCAAGGTCGACCTGGATAGTGGATGTTGTGGTTTCGAGCCAGCTCGCTGGCTGGGAAGAGCCATGTTTCGAAGCAGTGTGTAGATTGGATGTCCAGATGCGGCGATCGGTAGGATCGTAGATCCTGGGACTTGAGATGGGAGGACACCTTCCGATTACAAAGGACTTTCGGAATTTTGTCCCCGGATCAGGGCAACTGACCATTACCTTTGTTCGGGGGAACGACGCCGACATCGATGCAGGGGAGTTCATTGAAGCATCGACGACCGGAAAACGCCGTTATTGACGGAGATTCCTGCATCGTGTGCTGCAGGATGTGTGGAGGGTTAGTTCTACCCTTCATGGAGCTGATTGTAGAAGCTGGTGCAGTCGCCGCATACTCGAGGAACGTAGAGCTGTCGCTGTCTTGGCTTGGTCTGACGATGGCTACGTCTTCCGCTGCAAGACTCTTGATGGCTCGAAGACAAATTGCAGGTATAACTCACGACCAAAACTTCACGAGGCGCTCAGGCAGCAAGTAGACGATGATGAGTAGGCAGCTTGTCATCTTCCACAGCTATCATAACATCGGTATCAATAAAATACGGCTGCTTCGCATCAAGTTGACGAGGCAAAGTCTGGCGATGATGCATCAGGACGCTCTCGGCAGCTGAGGCGGCCAAGGCCGCAAATCCTGGTTCAAGCTGGAAGCACTATCCTGCCGTTGACATGTCGCGGATTTGTGCTTGTTCGGCGTCTTCCAATGTCCCGTCGTGAATTATTTGCAGCAAACAGTCATGCAGGAGATTGCCTGGTCGTGCAGACTTGCCGTGACGTCTTCTCGGAAGTCAGTCTGGTGCGGACCTGGGGACTCACCATGCGTTAGTAGACACTTGTTCCTATCGGTTGTTGTACCCAGCAGCAAGGCGCGCGCTCGAATTGGTCTCTTGGCGCACTAGGCTGACACTTGCTGTCCGTGTCGTGGGCAGCGTTGATCTTGCTTTCGACCGTGGCCCTCACCGGAGATAGAGGCCGGAGGAACGCGACAATTCAAGGTTTGTAGAACAGGGAATGTTGTCGTTGGCGAGAATACGATGCGAGTGAACCGTAGAACCATGAACGAATTCCGAGCAGTCTTGAGCCAAACGAGCCTGTCGAAGAGTGGGGTCGAGTAATTGTTGGACAGAAAGTGAAGGCCAGTAGCTGATGCTTGTCTGAAGACACTACCTTGTTCTTGGAGGCTGGGATGTATGTGGTGAGCGTTTGCGTGTCGATGTTCAGAAGGTCGTTGACGCGAGACTTAATTTCCCTTCTCTTCCAAGACTTGCCGTCCACGCGGTCTTGATTGCGGATCGTCAGCGTTTGCGTGGCACAATGCCACGGCTACAGCCACGACCTGGGCTCAAGCGGTGATTCAATCTTGCCATCGTGCAGCAGGAAACAGACGTGATTGTTTTGCGGCACTCACAATTCGAGATATTAGAGGATGAGAACCGTTGAGCTCCAGTCTGACCTATCTATACTCAGACGTGGGAAGCGTTTCGTTGTGGCCGTGGTCGCCGTGCCACGCTCCCGTGCCGTTCGGCGGCTTTAGCTGAGCCGATCTACACATTTGATCGATAAATAAAGAGCAGCCCACGGCTGCTAGCAAAAGTCTTCACGGCACAACACAAACTCCAACACTACAAACTTGACCTCAAATGCAATGAGGAGGCAAACAAAAAGCAACATCCATCCTCCATCCCTTTGGATCTCCGCCAAGCCAACCAAAAAAATCCATCCACGAAGCAAAATCTCTACACCCTCCGTTGAGCGAGGTCAATGTAGTGAAACACCCCTCCGAGATGAGGTTTTCTTCTTTTTCCTGCAGGGATGCCAGTCCCCATAACTCTACCGAATATTGTGCAGTGCTGAAAATCAAATGGAGACAACGTACCTGAGTGTGATGTGTAATTGTGCCACTGCACCAATTCAACAAGCCGGTAGTTTAGACACTTGCTCAGGTGTTAAAGGCGGCGGAAAAGAGAGGGTTTATATTGGTCACTCGGTTGCGGCCGGGGATGAGTCGGGGAGCGAGTGAATTTGGGCGGCGATATGGGAGTGGGCAGTAAGGGTTGGAGGCGTGAGCTCGTAATGGCTACGAGTGCGTAGTGTGGTGGCTACACTACATTTCTTATGCTAGCAAGGTGCAGCGAGGAATACTTATACACCATAGGACACGTATGCCATCACTACCAAGGAGATGCCAGCGTGATTTTCGAGATCGCCGGTCATCGTGGAACCGTAATGCGTTCACTCCCGCCAACAGGTCTTCTGCGGATTATACACGAGAAAAGTGCGATGTTCTAGACGAGGGGGCGAGTATCACAGTGAAGCGGTTTCAATTTGTGAGTGTGGTATATACGTGCACAGAGCCACCTTTCTGTCGATCTGACCCTTGTGCATGACATGGCACTCACACCGCCTTCCTTGCCTCTCATTCCTACCTACCCACTCTTCGGTCGACACTCTGTATCTTCCATCTGTTCTACGTTGTCGGCAGCTCGCTCAAAGTGACGGAAGGATTCGAACGGGCGGCGGAGATCTGCCGACCTGCTAGGAGCAGGAAGACTTCACTTGCGTGGGTTTCAGATGTTAGAGAAATGTGTGAAGAAGCCTCGCTGAAACGATTGACTGCACAGTTCTGGACCAGCTAGACAAGCGATTACAGTAGAAGGGCATGTTGCATGGCTGGGTAAGTACGGGTGGCCTCTTGTAACTAAGTGCCTGAGAATGACTCGGTGATCAGACTGCAGCGATCCTCTGGCGGCCTGACGCCTTGACTGTATAAATCCGTCCTTTTTCTTCCACTACGCCTCCCCCAGCCACCCTCTCAAGTGCAACGTGTAGTCGTTCTGAGTCGAGTCCCGATCAATCCCCAACGCTTCGGCGAGTGTTACTTGCTTTGCGTTCAATGAACGTCCATTGTAGATCAGGTGCTGCTGACTGAGCTCGGCGTGTGAGGACAGCGACTGTCGAATGAGTCTGCGGACTCCAGCATTGCTAGTAGATGTCAGAATTGCGGTTGCGAGCGTGTATCGATCGACGCTGTGGGCAATGTAGCCAGGAAGCACGCCCTGCCGGTCGTGCTCACGGACTAAATTTCCGACTTGTCGCGCTCGGATCCCCGGAGCTGCTATATTCTGACAACTTATAGCGAGTAGTACCACCAGGCCCACAGGCTTGAACATCACCACCTGAAACATGACCAGAGGCGAAGTAGCTTCCTTCTCCTGTAGCGTTGCTGATGATCTGCAGCGTCGTGATCGCTACCGAGACTCCACTCGCAATGCGTTTGCACTGCACTGTGGTCCAAGATCACTGCATAGCACCCTCAGGATGGGATCCAAATGTGCTGTCGTGATGTCGCTACCCCTTGCCGACCTCAACCATATTGATTCTTCCGCCCACATGACCTTCGTGGAGCTCACGGCACGCTCCTTCGGAGCATAGATCTTGGGCGCTCTAGTCTCCTGGTCGTTGCCACCGTCGCTGTCCTATTCTATACCCAGTCCACTCCAGCGGCGGCGCAGATCTCTTGCTCCGCATCCATGCACTTCTCTTTAAAGGCAAGTTTCTGATCGGGTTGTACTCAGCCAGTCACGTCGACATCGTGTTCAGCGACGTAAGGGAAATTCCGCTCGAGGACTTTATCCACCGTCTGCGTCTGACAGGGTTTGAATACAGTCGACGTCAGCGGTGGTGCAATGACCACGCTCAAGTGCTTGAGTTTGTCCATGCTGCTAAACGCCCGGACGTGTGGATCCGACGAGAAGCATTTGCCGGTGTTGGAAGGGTGGTAAGGAATGCAATAGCAGTATGAGGAGTTCAAAAGGTCGCTGCCGTAAGAGCGGAAATGGTCCTCGTTGCTCAACTCCAGGCGCAGTTGAGCGATGTTACTGTACAGATCAACCCTGCCGGCGATCTGGAAGAAGCCTCGGTCTGGTCGAAGTCCTTCGCCTTGGTGACACTCTCGTGTCGAAAGAGGCCCTTTCTCGGTGTGGTAGTCTTCAAGAATTCAGCTGTCTCATCCTCATTAGAGTCGCGGTTATCCGCCTTGACACTTCTTGGTGAGCGAGCAGTACATCTCGTCAATACAGCGGTCTTCGAACGCCTCATCTCTGCTGCTTGCCATGGTCGCTTTTCTCGGCCTTGATGGTCTTTCCAAAGCGTCGGGAGACGGGATGAAAGAATGAGACGCACCGACGCGGACGCACTCGCCGACCCTTGTGGACCTCCTCCACCTTCATGACTCTCATGTAGCCAGCGCCAAACTGCTACAAAGCAGCAATCTTCCCTGCTCCAGCTAGCGGTGATTTGTGGCAGAGTCAACAATTGGTTCGTCCTGCAATTCTACAGCTTGGGATTCAATCCAACAGGTCCGCCATTTGCAGGAGTTCTAGGTTCGTCGGCCCACGATAAGCGGTCTGGATTTCCAGTCACCTCGGAGTTGTGAACATAAACATGGCCTCCAAAATGGAACACGGAGTGTTCTTCCCGCTCCGTGTACTGATCGTTGACAAATGCGGCGACATGTTCATCGTATCGCAGAAATTGTCTAATTTCTCCGCCTTGACGATCTCCTCGGTGGGCGCATGGGGAGATGAGACAGGTACCCAACCAGGTGCAGACGTCTCGATCGACCAGACCACTGCTGATCGTGGTGAGAAGCGCGAGCATAACGGGATGTATGGAGGCATTGAGGAGCGTGAGTGCCATGTTCGCGTCGCCAAGCACCTGAGGGATGCTGCGGGGTGCTTCGATGTAGGATTGCAAGCCTGGTTTGCTGCAGAGAAGGTTGGCAACAAGCATTGAAGCGGTCTACGATGTTGCGCGTGGATGAATGAGCAGGGTCTCTTTGGGAGCAGATGATGACGGACGAGGGACCGGAATGTCGGAGCTGGCCGTTGTAGATTGCAATGATGAGGGATGAGGTCAAGGAGAGGGTGAAAGGGACCGACTTCTTCGGAGCCGGTGTCTTTGGCACTCCAGCCCCCTCATCCTCGATATCGTCGCCCTCTTCGACAGAAGAAGCAACCGCTTCCTTGTGGCAACGCGGTCTTCCTTGGGGTGACAAGCTCGGGCAGTAATGCATTACATCACGTCCAGGGTGCCATACTGCGCACATCTGCTCGATTCTCGAAGTCCGCTATTTAGCGTCGTTGGCGACGCGGTGAACGAACTCGTAGCCGTCACCTGTATTCTTCTCGCTGAATGCTAGATACCCCATCTCGTCCGCGGATCTTGTGTTCAAAGCTCTGCGACACACAGAATCGCGCTCCAGAACAAAGATCCACGACTCGTCGCGCAAGCCAGCGCTCAATTCTGTCCCATTCTGAGATCCATACCGATTTGCCACATTTGTCCTGGTTCGCACCGGATGCCTGATAGCATGCATGACATTGCTCAGCTCTTGACTCTAATGCGGAGGGAGTGCTCCCGTGGGTGCACTTAGATGGCATGTCGGTTGGTTTCGGGTACGATGGTAGCGAAGTTGTCCAGCAGCGTTCGTGTCCCCATGTTGATGCCGTGGCAGTTGAGGTGTGAAGGCTATGCCTAATGGAAGTTGTCGTTGATGAAAATGAGACGAGGTCTATCAAAGAGTGCTCTAGCTGAGGAGCGACGGTCAGGCTAGGCCGAGGGTTTGATTTTGAGCGTTGTGGTGCGGCGGAATCTCTGCGACGTCCACGCGCTGGAGGGTATTTCCTCGAGTTATTGACCATGGCTGGAGCAGTATGGGAACCATCTATGGCGAGCGCGCTCATAGCCTGCTTTCCATCTTTTCAGGTGTCCAACACCGGCTTCCCAAACCTCTCCACGCCAGCAGAATTGCGAGCCAGACTCTTCTATCCTCCTCGTCCTTACCGCCATCCCTCCCCCAACTCCATCCTCCCTCCTTCCCTTGTCCAACTGAATCTTCTCCAACTCTCCTTCCCTTCTCTCGTACCTTCAAAACCCCAAGCCCAACCCCCAGCTCCAACCCATCCTTCCTCCCAAACTCAGAACGGCGACCTCTCTCGTAGTATCGTGGGGTTTATGTCGATAGCCGAATGGCGACTTGAACGAGTTCGATGTCCGGGATGATGAGGTGGAAACCGAGGGTGGGGTGGATGAGCACGCTGCGGATGGGTGTCGTGAAACGATGGTAGGAGCTGGATGTGGATAGTCGTTATTACGAGTCTGTGTGATGTCTGTTAGTGCGTGAACAGGCTTGGAAAATATGTAGCAGCGTGGGGGAATCGACGCAATGCGTAACTTCCACACCTGACTCGCCACAAAGACGTGATCGCGAGACGCACGGCATGCTGACTCGTCAAGGACCCGAGCTTGGCGCTGGCACATGCATAAAACCTTCAAAATGCTCACGTCCAAAACTTTCTCCACTACATCACCACAACTCAGACAACGTCGACCATTCCCTCTCAGCAACCACAAACTCTGCGCAACTTCCAGTAAGTCTCGCTCACCTCTCCACGCTCCCCATGACCAGCGCATATCGTAGCAGCAAGCTGACCATCTCCCAGAACTCCCGCAAAGCTCCCAGACCACTCGACATCTCCACCACCAACCAGCACCACCACACCCACCGCACCAACTCTGTACGTTCCAAACTCCTTCCCAACGACGAAGCACCCACTAACGCTCCCTCCTCCCAGTCTCTCCCCAAAATGGCCGCCGTCTCCCCCCCATACGCGTACATCCTCACCCTCGCGCCCGGTCTCGTGGCCGACGACGTCGACTACGTCGTCATGAAGGTCATTAGCATCCTCGAGCAGGCGGGTGTCGTGGGAGGCAGGAACGACCCCCGGCAGGAGGCGGAGGAAAACCGCGACGAGGACGGCAAACTGTGGTGGGTGTTCAAGATCGGGTATGAGTTGCCGGAGGCGGTGAGGGAGCAAGTGGAGGAGGTGGACTTCGTGTGGGGGTTCAAGGGGCAGGATTTTTGGAAGGAGGATGAGATGAGTGAGGCTGGGGAGGTCGGTGAGGAGGGCGATGAGGAGGGCGGTGAGGTGGGCGGTGAGGAGGGTGGTGAGGTGGGCGGTGAGGAGGGTGGTGAGGTGAGCGGTGAGGAGGGTGAAGAGTAAGGAGTTTGCGCGCGCGGCGATGGTGGGCGAGGCACTGGTGAGGATGGAGGGTGAGGCGGTGGTGTTGATGGGCGGATCGTTTCAATACTGCTGTTCAATCAACCGTGGCTTTGCGTTCATTGTTAGGCACTGTGATCTCAAAGCTGTTCTCGAAGGTCCGTTTGGCAAAAAGGCCGTGTCGAAGATGTGAATGGAGAACATGCGGAGCCTTGGCACTGAGTCTCCCATGACCCTTCACAACACATCTTCCACCCGCGGTACAGCTGCTACAGATATCCCAAGCCTATACGCCTCCTCCCAGTCTCACTTCGTAACGCACTCATCACTGACAGACATGACGCAGACTCGCAACAACAATCATCCACATACAGCTCCTACCGTCATTCCACGACACCCATCCGCATCCAGCGCTCCACGCTTACGAAACCCAGCCCGCACTATACTCATCCCCATCATCCTCGTCCTGCGTATCCTCGGTCTCCACATCATTCTGCTAGAGTTTAATTCCCTCCGGGTCGCCTTGTAGCCAGCGACTAGTCCTGGGTCGGACTTATTCTTCAGACGAGATCCTGTGCTTCGAATGCCGCAGCCTGCACTGCGAGGTTTCTACGGCTAATAGAGCTGGAGAAAATTAAAGGAGGAAAGCCCGCATGTGCTGGCTCGAGATCTTCGGGGGCAGTGGAGAAGTCCTAAGCAGGAGAAGCTCGGGAAGGAGCGACGATGTATTGCTCCGGCGTGCTGGAGTGGGATATAATGCTGCAAATGATCCGGTCGGTACTAGTAGGGTAGACTATAAGACCACCGAGCGAAGATTTTGCACTCATTGTCGGGTTGCTCTCTATGTATCCTATGGAAGGAAACACGCCGGTACAGCGCCGGAAGCAGGAAAGTTTGAAGACAGCGGAACGAGTTTAATGGATTTCCTGCCTGGACTGTTGAAATATGGAAGGGCATTGATAAAGCCCGGCGATAATAGGGATACCTGGGATGATTCGAATGGCCAATCGAGCAAGTGTGGTCAGCAAATTTCTTTCAGGATAAAGTGAAACCGAGGTATGCTTCGATCAATCCAGAGAGGACTTCTCCATATTGAGTTCTTGGAATTCCACCTACAGCAATATCGCCGAGACACGGCTATACATTGTCATCCGAAAACCCTGTGGATAACTGTGCATTTCCGCCTTGATCTACGAGAGTGAGCGATTCAAAGCACGAAAGTCAGATTCCCGTAGGTTCCGAGACTCAACATGTTTGCTCTGCATCTGGCTCGGGCGGTAGCCGGAGCAGACAGAGCAGTTTGTCGTGGTCATAACAGGAATCCGTTCTGACATGTGTTTTGTGAGAGTTTGCAGTGCTTGCTCATAGTATTCGGAAAATGGAGCAGAGTAAAAAGGTCGCAGAAGGACTGAGTAGGCTTGTAAGGGTCGGAACATTCTTGGGAGAAGATGGAGGTAGTCACAGATGGTAAGCGGCAGGGATCAGGAGTAAGGGATCACGGAATGAGAGGAAAAGGCTGATGGCAGTTTGTCCTCGTGTATTCTAGAGCAAAGAAATTGTTGCAACAACCGATTGGCGATGATCAACGGTGCAGAAAGAAGCTGGGAGACGATGGACGGAGCTTGAGAAAGATGAAGCACGAGATACGAGCCGTAAAAGCGGTGGGGAGACGGAGATGAGGACGCATTAGAGGAAGCGAATGAGTGGGGCGAGCTCTTGCATCAAATTATGCCAGGGACGGGTGGGCGATGATCGCAAGGGCGATCAGTTGAAGAGGCCATCCAGGTCGGCAAAGAGAGTTATACCCGCCATCTCTAAAACTTGCGCCAGGTCTGGACATGGAATCGGGAAAGCTGCCGACTACATTGACCTTTGAACAAGTGGGAAGATGTTACATTAACGCAGCTGGCAGAGTCCTTCGTCCGGCGGCTAAGGCAGCGGCGATATCGTCGGCGGAAGGAAAAGTCCGACGAGCCGTTGTAGACCGACAAGCCGAGGCATCCGGCCTTTGACCCACGATTGACCTGCCATTGCAATTCGGAAAAGACAGAATTGAGGTGGCGACGCATGATTGTATGTTGTACCTCAAAGACGCAAGCAAGCTCACCCGAGCGGAAGGGATGGATCCCCAAACGCTGCTAGTTGTTGCGGTCATTTCCGGGACAAATAATCGGCTGGGTTGATTTGCCGAAGTCTTTGGCCGCAACGTGTGTTGAGAAGAGCGAACGAAACCAGGCCCGTATTTGAATTGATGCAGAGCACCTTTCATGCAGATCCTGGCTATCGATCGCGGTGCCTGTAGATGACTCCTTCTTTCGGTGACCCTTTTCGTCCTTCTCCTTCTTGCTGTTTACTTGACTTTTGGGCAGTGCAGTGCAAAGTTGAACAGAGGCAGAGCGGACTTACCTTGGGCCATGGGTTACACAAAGCCTCTGCTTTCATACCTGCCTTGCCGAAACAGCATGGCGTGCCATATCTCCGACCCTTATTGCATACTGGCAATCCGGTCGCCGAGGGACTTCCGATGACTTTCTCACTTCGCTGACAGCAGAGAAAACCTGCGAGGCTGTTCTTCTGTGAGTCTGATTGAGAGGCTGCTGGACTTCTCCACCGAATATCATCCAATACCAAAGCCGTCCATGTTGCCCGAGGCGTGTCCCTGCTGCCGAAAACTGCTGTTGCGATAGACGAGACGGAAAGTGATTCGAAAAGCAAGAATTTGTTAGAATTCAACAGCAATCTTTCGAGTGCTAGTCTGCTGGGAATCTGGTACCTTTGTCGTCTTGTTCTCTCTGGTCTGGTTCTGCCCAAGTCTAGCGAGACTCGGCAGCGTGAACATTCTCTCCCGGCAGCGAAGAGAATCCTCGGCGATACGAGGATAGTTCTCGGCGGCGTGAAAGATGTCTCTTCGGCGCGCGCTCCTCAATCTCGGCGCGCGAGGATCTTCCTCGGCGGTCCGAAGAAAGTGCTCGGCGACGTGGACTTGTCCTCGGCGTCGAGGCGGTGAAAATTCTCGACAGCGTGAAATTGGGCTCGGCGGCGAAGGTATGAACCTTGTCTTCAGCGATGATGGTCCATAGTAATTATGGGCCACGAATGCCTTCGCTCTCTGCTGCTTACTCGCCCTTTTGTGCTTGTCCGCTCCCGTCTGCCCACCGCTCTGTTCTGCTTTTCGGCTGGTGTATAATCACAATCGCCGAATGTCCGAGATATTTCATTGTTGAGACACCGCTGTGGAAGCTGCTAGGTGGGTCGACTTGAGTAGGTCGCATGCTCTGCGGAAGCCATGGATTGCGCCAAGTCTGCTGCTGCTGCTGTGCCATGATATGGGAGTAGCTGGGATGTGCTGATATGCTGATGTGGTCAAGGTCATAGTATGCGGCGACGCTTGGGTGCTCTTGGGCTGCGAGATCGGGGATGTTTTCGTATGTTGTTATTCTCGCTACATTCGGCTTGTCCGCTCCCCTTCTGCTCGTCCGCTCCCTTCTCCTCACCCTATTCTTCCCCCTGTGCATTTGTGGTGTACGACGGTCGCTGGCTGTCGGAGTGATGTATTTGTCAGGGCTCGGTGGTGGAAGCTGCTGGATGTGTCTACCTCCTACAGCAGACTACCTGCTCTCAGGACGCTGCAACCTGCGCCAGGCGTGCTGCTGCTGTCGTGCGGTGCTATGAGAGTGACAGGGACGTCTTGCTGTGGTCAGAGTGGTTCAGGTCGTAGGCTTGGGCGAGTCTTAACTGTCCGTCAGCCAAGATGTTGGTATTGTCTCCGCACTGCGTCATCTGCATCTGCGTCCTGCGGCAACGCCCGACAGAGCCTGAATTGCACAGCGGCTTGCCATCGTAGCCCTCATGACCTGCGCTGCTCTCAAATGACGGCCGATCGCCTTACTGAGTGTATGAGGTGCTTCCCATATGTATCCTCAACAAGCTCGAGCATGTTGTGAGCATCTCACCACCCTCATCGCCGCAGTATTGGCCATGAGCAGACGTTCGAGTAGAGTTTTTAGTGCGAAAGTCAAGGTGTCGTCCTGGCTTGGCGTGGTGGCTTCCTTCCTGTGACTCCAGCTTCGACCTTCGTTCTTCCTCCACCACCACCACCTTCCACACACATCACACTCGTCCCTACCTACACACACACCATCATGTCGGCAGTCTCGACAAGCTCCGCCGCTTCTTTCGCTGCTGTTGCACATGCGGCGGGCGGAGGTGGACGGTGAGCTTCTCTGCCGCGGCGACATGGCCAGCCCAGCCCTCGACGGCGACCACACCACCACAACACCTCACACAGCGACGGTGAGCACATGATGAGCTTCTCCGCCGTCATGAGATGCCACTCAATGTCTCACTGGTGCCGTGCGATGAATATTGCGGATGCAGCAGCTGATTGAGGCCATGGCTTCTCCGCCGCGGCTTCAGCGACCACCTCTTCCCTCCACACCACACCACATTCGTCCAGCACCACCACAATAACATGCAGCATCATGATGAGCATGGTGAGTACCTTCTGACTCTCCGCGAGCACCGTCTCGCCGCTTCTCGAGCTTGTGATGATGTGCTGACACCGCTGCAGGCCAGAGACACCTCCGCACCGCCGCATCTCCAGCACCAACAGCCACCCCTGGCCCACGACGACCTCGCACCACCTCCCTGACCACTCGAGTGGCTTCTCCGACCTCCTCATCCTCGACTCGAAGAGCGACACATGACCGCGGTCACCTCCTGGAAGAGTAGCAGCCAGTGGAGGCAAAAACGGCGGATTTCGGCTTGGACACCACGCCTCTCGCACCGAGCGACAGCGGCGGCGACGCACCACAATGCTCGCATGCAGTACTCGAGGCTCATGTCACTGCCGATATCATGCTGCCGTCTCACTCGTGCGGCGAATTGAGCAATATTGCACTGTCACCGACCTCGCCGTCCTGAGCCCCAAGGCGCGTGACTCCTTCTCGCAACGCACCATACAACAGCATGCTGACCAGCAATCGTTGCGCACGGCACGCCATGCTTGGGAAGCCGCCGACGAACCACCGAAGCCATGGAACATCTCCACACGCCCTCGCCACCGTCGCAATATGCTCTGAGAAGCCACGTCAGCGCCTTGAAGCCACATCTTCGAGCACAAGACAACCTCTTCCACAAGAGCCAATCATACACGCACTCTTTGCATGGTCGCAGCATTGTAGACAGAACATCCTCCTCGATGTTTTCTCTGCGGCAGGTCCGGTGGTCTCCCGGCTGACTGTCGGCTTGGCCTTGGCCGAGGTCTTCCCCTCACAGCTAACTTGGCATCTCTCACACTCGACATCCAGGCTCCAGCAAGCAAGACATTCCAGGTGAGTCCATCGTCCGAGGAGTATCCTCATGATAGCCACACTCGCTGACGTTGACATAGGCTCCTCTCGAAACCTCCCTTGCTCCACGCACGCCTCTCGGGCCACGCTTCAACACCATCCTCCCGCCGCATACACATCCTCATACCACCCCTTGCGCTCAGCATCTTCGACATTCGCAATTCAAGAAAGAGCCTCGAACATCATATCAAGAAGAGCCATTGAGTCGTCCCGGCGTGGTCGTCTCCCATATACACCCTCGGCCACAATCATCAGGCACCGGCGAGAGCAGGCGAAACACTGCAGCCATCACACTGTCATCAAAACTCCTCCACGACATGGAGTAGAGCTGCAAGATCCGTCTGCACTCATATACACACTCTGCACACACCCCACCTGGGCATCCGCGCGCCATATGGCCGGTGTAAGTCCCTGCCTCACTTGCAGACTTCTCTCGGAAGACTCTTGTGACAAGTCCAGCAGTAAGTCGTACCTTCGGGGCTTCTTTTTTCCTTTTGTCACATCACCCTCTCCTTGCCTTCAGCCGTGAGCCTTGTGCCGGCTGGTTTCCTCGATCTTGCAGACTTCCTCGGAAGGCTCTTGATTCTTGGTCGTCCACTTTGAGCTGTTCAACACTTGCCCATCGACTTCGCCCGCTTCTCAACAAGCGGCAAACCTCAGAGCTTGAATGCATCACCTGTTTGCGTGGGTTACTTCCTCGTGCCAGGGCGCTGCCTTCCGACCATGGCTTGACGAGACTGCTCCTCCGGGAAATGTCAACTTTTGCTGCTCTTCGCCCTTCATTGGGTTGGATCCTTCGGAAATGAAATGCCATACTGTGCGTGGCCGCTGGTTTCGCTCCCTCAAGGAGTAACCATGCCGCGCGCTCTGGTGGAGTCATGTGCCTGTTCTTCAACAAACAGGAGAACCGCCCGCAGCACTACTCTTGGTAGTCTCTCGCATGGTACCTTGGCTATATGTGGACTTCAACATCCGCATCAGGGGGAAAGTTGGCTCTTCGGGAAATGTCCGCTCCAGAAGTCTTGTCTTGATGGGAATGTTGCCTTGTCGTCGGTCGCTTGCAGTACTACCTTCGGGAGTCTCTCGCCGGTCGCACGAAAATCGTCCACCGTACCACACTTCACAGCGACCTTGCAGTTCAGCAATTGCTGGGCTCATGAGTTACGTGACGAAGAAGGGCGGTGATCCATGGCGAGAGTTGGGATCTTGGAATTGTCAGGCTGGGCGGTCTCCGTGTTCTTCACGCCCGTGGGAAAGGGTGGGTTTCCAGCTTTGTACTAACAGTTTGTCGTGTGCTTTTCCTTCTGTCCGATCTCCTCGCCTTCCGTTGATGAGCCTTGTGCCCAACGATGAACCTTCTTCACCTCCCTCGCCGGTCTGGATCCAAAGTTGGCGGAGCTTGCAGTCTGACCCCGGTCGACTCTTGCAATGTTGGCTGAGGTGCTGGTCGCAGGCTCTTCCGGTCCGGATTTGAAGTTGGCAGCTTGCAGTCTGCTCTTGGCCGGCTCTTGCAATGCTGGCGGACGAGATGGTCGATGAGTTCACATGTTCTTTCTTTCTTTCTTTTCAACCTGCGTTCCGACCGTCTCATCTTCCTATCGCTCTTGAGCCATCATTGCTCCTGAGTGGTTCAGGCAGACGCCTTGCTGCCGTCTACGGCGGTGGAGAATGGAAGAGAGATGGTCGACGATTCTGCTTTGGGGTGGCGACGGTGGTGGAACCCCTGTGTGGTGTTGGGTCGTTTGCAGTCAGGGTTTTGGTCTTCTTCGATTCTCATCACTCCTGAGTGGTACAGGCATGGTCCTCGCAGCCGTCGACGGCGGTGCTCATGGGAAGGGAGAAGGCTGGGAGTTGGGACATCGGATCGGTTGTGCTTGGACTTGGTTGGAAGCCCTTGTGCAGGAAGACGACTTGCAGGTCGAGGAAGTGCGAATGGAGTTGGAGAGCTAGTCTTGCGGCTGGGATGGCGAGAACGAGTACAGGTCGATGTAGTTGGACCAAATTGAATGCTGCTGAGGACGATCCGCGCGAGTGTCTCCTTCCAATGTTTCGACAATGGTGATGGCGGATGTGAGAGTCGACTTGAAATGCTAGTGTGCCTGATGCCACTGTGAAGTAGCAGGTCGTGGACGGCCATTGGTCAGAGGTGGATCTCTGGATCTCTCGGACAACACGACGCCGGGTGCGAGAAGACAAGTCCTGCCATGAATCTCACGATGCTCTCGGCGCGAAAGGGTGCAACGGACTTTGTGGTGCTTAGATTCCATGAGCCCAAGTGCAGGTTCCCAGGCCACGCTTGGGTGAGCGGAGTCGCAATGAACATGTTCTGACTTCCGGGGGTTCTTTGAGCGGCGGACGCCGGTGCGGAGCCACGAGGAGAGTAATGGCGAACGGCCCGTCAACATGCGAAGTTCGTGGTGTTTCAGGCGAGAAGGGAAGAGGTGCAGCGTCCTTGAACGGCGTGTGGTCTTTGCGAACACCCATAGTCGGAGACGGCGGATGTGAGACGGCCAGCCCAGACGCGGGACTTCATGTATTCCTGACAGACCAGAGTGGCGGTGGACGTGAGTCCAGACCGTCCTTTGACCGTCCCATGTTCTTGCCAAAATCTGACCGTTGGTGATTGCGGATGTGAGGCCACCGGTCTAACGGGAGGCTTGGACGAGCAGAGTTGCGGTGAAGATGGGCTGATATGTAGAAGTCTTGAAGGCTTTGAGTAGCGGAAGTGGGGTCAGATGTCCTGGACTCAAGGACGTGGGGACATGGTCTGGACTGAATTCCAAGGTGGTTTCGACGAGGAGAGGTCCAACAGGCTTTGGACGGCGGGTGTCTTGTCCACGGTCTGGACATCGGTCGAGGCGTGTGCGAGGCCAGCAGGTCAGGTCCGGCATACGAGTAGAGCAAGCAGGGTTACCGTGAATATGTTATGGCGTCTTGGAGACTTCGAGCCGCGGAGGCTATCGTAGGCCTAGCAGAGCTGAAAGCGGGAAGGACATTTCCACAGGTGGATCTCACGGTGGTCCGGACGACGAAGAAGTGCTGTGGAGACCGACCTGGCATTGTCCTTGCCAAACCCTCATCGTGGGCGATGGTGGGTGCATGACGAACCATCTGACCGAATGCGGGATCTCATGGGTCATGGTACCATCAAAGGAGCAGTCACGGCACGCATGCTCCCCTATCTCGAGAGTTTTGCCCTGCGCAGGCGGTTGCCATCCTTGATCTCCATTCTGTGGTGTCTCATCCGGATTGACGTCAACCCAACGCTGGTGCGGATCCTCCTTGATTTTTGGGTAGCGGAGACGGCTCCCCCTTCAGCGATCCCTCTTGCTCCACTCGATGTGAATTGAAATTCGCAGCGGAATGACGGCTGGGTCTCTGCAGCCATCAATTTCGCTTGCAGAGAGGAGGCCATGATCGTATCGTATCCCCTGACTCCACGGCAACAATCTGATGTGCGAGATCAGACCCGAGTCTGTATCCCTGCTGCGATCCTCCGCGGCAGACATGCTCCTCTCAGACGAAATCTCTGGCCAGCGGAGGTGGGTTGCATGGTAGATCCTCCCTTTCACGGTCCTTCGCCGTGCTGGACGTGCATCGACTCTCGCAGCGAACTTCCGACTGGGTGTCAAACAGCCAACGGTACAGAAGAGGCGGGGGGTTTGATGGTATTTCCCGCACATGTGACGTCCGAGCCCAAGACAAGACTTCCTTCTACGATCCTTCGCGGCAGACGTGCTCCTCAATCTTGGATCTTTTGTCACCAGGTTGGGCCTTCGTGGCGCATCTCAGTTCTGCGGTGCTTCACTTCGGAGCTTTGGATGCTCAAGTCGTCCAGGATCCGGAGTCCGGGCGTCTCGAACTGGTCCACGTGGCACAGAAACATGCCAGTCTTCTCGACTTGCACGGTCATCGCATGCTGTTGCAATCTGATCGCTTCAGCGTCTCTGGTGAGACGAGCTACCGTGTCAGCTTCTTCAAGGAGACGAGCTACCGGATGCTTTGGCAAAATCCCCCGAGTGACCTCAATAGCTTGAAGTCGTTCAATCTTATCCTGAATATGAGCCCGGAGACGAGCGCGGACCTCGCCCTGTCTCGGCGCAACTGAGGAATCGTTGCTCTTAGTGTCAATCTTTGTGACTGCGCTTTTACCGCCAGTTGAGACACGGTCTCGGATGAAGTCATCGAACTCTGGCTCTTTGAGGGCAGGCAGGGAGGATGGCAGCTCTTGTTTCTTGCCCTGAGCTTAATGAGGTTTTCTTCTTTGCGGCGGTACGTTTCCCGGTCGCGACTCCTGACCGGAGACATCCTCCGAGCTGACCGCAGCAGTAGCCGAATCTTCTCCCTCTTCCTGGGCGTGTTCGCGGTCCGATGAGGAATCGCCAGAGACTACCATTCTCTTGCTGCACTTCTTCTTAGGACCGCTCGTCTGGCCACTGACTCGTTTTTGCTTGCGTCTGTTTCCCTGCTGACCTGCGCCGGTGTCTTTGTGCCCAGACTTCTTCTTGCGTGGAGTGCGGGTCTTCGGCTTCGTGGAAGAGCGTACTGCCATTGACACATCGGCTCAAGTGGAGGAATGTCAATTCGCATCGTCGGTGGAGCTGGCAAAGGTGTCTTGTTCAAGTCAGGACCTCGTACAATGAGCTTCGTGGATTGAGGCACCTCCGCAAGAGGAGCATGAAGTCCGATCCCGAATCGCTGCAGACCCCCGGTTCAGTGTCCGTGTTTATCGGGGGCGTGGAGTCGGCCACGTCTTGTTGAGGATGGAAATTCCAACGACATGACCCGGTGATTGAGATCGTACGGTTTACCGAGAGTGTAATGTCGCATGGTCATGTTTGAGGAGCTGCTCCCCCACCGCCGCCGGAGACTGAACCTCGACGCAGGCGTTCTTGGTCTTTTTGGAGGAGGATGACATTCGGAAGTCTCGGCGAGACTGTCCCGTGAAACCTGGCAGGGCAATGTGCTCGTCTTCTTGTGGCTCTTAGCCAGAGGATTGCGGATGACTCTCAGGCTTCAACTTTTCTTTTGCGTTGCGGTGATCGAGGATGATGGCCCCTGTGGGGAAGTGGTGTGGCTTGCCGTCTTCTGTGAATACGGTGGACTTGAGTTGCCTGCGTTCCTGCTCGTGTTCCTGTTTCGGGAGTACTGCCGACGGTTCGTGTTCCAGCGCTATGACTGCGGTCTGAACGCATCTTCGGTTCGTTTTGGGGGGTTCTTGGTGGGCCGCACGCGGGAGGCTAGCAGACGGCTTGATTGATGACATTGCTGAGGTCGGATATGTTGCCTCCTGCAGGCTCGCCTGAGGAGACGCACTGGGTTGAACCCTTTTGTGTCCATTTAACAAGACGTTCGCGGAAATCGACTATGGACTGAAGCTGATCCTGACCAATGTGCTGTATGCCAGACTAATTCCCAGCGGCGCCGAGACCTCTGCTGCCACCAGCGAGGCTGTCGAGGTTCTTTGGCCTGGACGGACCTTCACACCGCGGGCTTTCTTGTAGTATGATGCAGAGGAGGTCGGTACGACCTGCGCCAGAGCTTAGTCTTAAAACTTGAGCTGCGATTCTGATGCTCCGTGATGATTGCGGTCAACTCTGACATTACGCTTGCCTGCGCTGCGGTGTTGCGTTGGCTCGACGAATTGCTTTCGTCGCTCGCCATCCTGTTACGACCTCAGCCTCCTGAACTGCAGATGTCGTTCATCGATCGGGAGCGCTGTATACTACACGGATCTCACAGCCTCGTCTCAGGTCCTGGTGAAGACGGGTGTTCAGGTGTTGCGGTACCCTGACCTGTTGCAGCACAGGAAAGGCTGTCGTGACGAAAGCTTCATCATACACAGTGCGACTTACGCCGTGTAGAAGGCTGCGAATAGAGCGGAAGGGCATGGTAGATGAGCAGGGACAGTCGGAAGCCGTGTAGAAGGTTCTACCGAGATGAGGCAGTAACAGAACGGGAGAAAGGAAGAGTTGGTGGCCAAGACCTCATCATTGCACTGTCTAGCCGGTCACGAATACGCTTCCCGCCTCGCAAGTAGTTGTGAAGCGATGTCGTTGCTGGTGTTGCTGTTGTCGTTGTCTTCGCAGGCAGGACAGGGACTGGTTCGAGGAGTCGGCGGCTTTTCGCTGGGTCATTCACGCGGGTGATAGTCGTGGAGATGCTACGCGGCATGTCAGTCCTGCAAGTCTTTATCTGACCGTCCGCCAAATGTTACTTCACGTAAGTGAAGCTAGAAAAGGTCCTGGTTCACGGTCGACGGCAATGATTGTGTGAGTGAAGAGCTAAACCGTGCGGAAATGGTCATCTTTCTTGGACTCAGTAGACTCATCGCGAACGTGGACTCTTGACGTGCTGCTGGTATCTCCCTGAGCCTACCGTCTCCTACCAACGCCGCTGTCAGCCAACGTCCCACAATACTCTTATCGTTGAAGTGATGTATGCAATATCCAGCGCAGACGCTGCTTGTCCCATCCTCATCCCACGGGCAGCCATTCAGACCCGTGAAGGAGTTGCGTCTGTAGATCTCCGATTAGTCGGCCCTGTGGCGCCGCCTTTGCGTGTCCGGATTGCCAGCTCCCGCAAAGCTGACATCCGACTGTTTGTCCTTTACTCTGTGGGGCTGCGACGGGCAGTGCTCTGCTGTGGTCGGTGGCGGGACATGTGCGGATGCACACTTGGGTGCGGTGCGGTGGAGATCATCATAGCTGGAGATATGGGCCTCGAGAAGGAGGGGAGACGTACTTGCCGCATTCTCATCGCGTTTTGACGGATGGGATGGGTTCTGCCACAGTGTCTGTCAGTCCATGTTTTTCCTTGATGCTTTTGCCAGTGTGACGATCGACGTGAGGTCCAGCGCAGACACAGCCTGTCCTCTCCTCATACCACGAGCAGCCCTTCAAACCTGGTTTGGCGCTTGTGATCTATTCATAGCATGTTTTCGTCGCTTTTTCCACGACTAGATTCCTGTCCGGCTCTTGGGCACCGCTGTATGCCTGAGCTACCATATTACACGCTGATGCTCGACTGCGAGGACTTCTCTCCGCAGGTCTGCGACGGGCGATGCTGTTCTATGGTTGGCGAACGAACCATGCCATTTTGCAGGTTTGAGGATGGGTGGCGATCATCACGACCTTGAGGGAGACTGGAGGAGGAAAAATTCACCGAGGAGGAGAAGGTTGCGTGGACTCGTGACCTGGTGGAGCGCATGATCGCGTCAGCAAAAGTCGTCGGGGAATTGTGAAGTGTGCAATAGGTGTGATCATGCAGCTCAGACTCGGCCATTGTTCTCTGCATCCCACGAGCAGCCCTTCGGACTCCATTTAGAGTCCTCTTTCTTCGTATCTAGCCCTTGCACCGGTGTCTAGCAACCCACCTGGACATGCCCGAGTCATCAGGACCCACCGCACTGAAGCTCGACTGCCGTTTTGTACCCTGGCTCCTGAAGTCCGCGACGGGCAATGCTCTTTGTGGTTGGGAGGGTGTGGGTGTTGTGGGTTTGAGGAATTTGGGACAATCATCATGGCTGTGAAGGAGTGTATGAGAGGGAAGACTTACCAAGATGAGACGAGATCTCGCGCGTGGGTGGTGTAATATCTGGACAAGGATGTCAGGTCTGTTGCTGCAAAAAAACGTGCTTCCATCGGTTGAAGAGGTATTCGAAGCTCAGATGAAGCCATTCTCCGTCCGCAACCCACGAGCAGCCCTTCAGAACTCTTTCAGAGCATACCTCCCCGTGATACCATGTTGTGCTTGGAATCGTCGGCTTTTGAGCGCCGTTGCATGCCCGAGTTCAGAAGCGCCCACGCCGCCGATGTTCGACTGCTTTCCTCCATCACAAGTCCGCGACGGGGAATGCTCTCATGTGGTCGGGTGTTTGTGGGATTTGGTGAAGTTGGAGGTGTGGCAATCATCATGGCGAGAAGGAGTTCGCGGTGCGTATGGTCTTACCGGATGGTTGTCCACGTCCAGCAATGAGAGCGCGATTTCTGCAAGAGATGTTAGCGTGACTCCAAGGAAGAACTCATCATTATAGCAGGCGAAGAGTCGATGAAACTCAGATTTTGCCAACCCTCTCCGCATACCGCGAGCAGCCCTTCAGACGCCTTCTTTGGAGACCGTCGAGAGTATCAGAAGAATCATAAGATGGCCACTAAGTGCCATTGCATGCCCGAAGCCATCAGCACCCACGCGACTCATGCTCGACTGCATGTTACCATGTACTCCGGACGTCTGCGGCGGGCGATACTCGTCTGCGGTTGGATAGGTGTGGGAATTCGCGCCTTCATGCGTGATATGAGGGTGTATGGCAATCATCATGACGGGTCGTGATGTGGTTAGGATGGAAGACTTACCCGAGGAGCTCTTCGCCCCAGCCCTTGCGGACACCAGTATCTGTCTTGATATGTCAGTAGAGCTTCTTCCAGGGCATCATTCATTCGTGTTGCGATCATCGTGAAGTTTAGACCCAGCCAACCCTCCCAACATCCCACGAGCAGCCCTTCAGACGTTTTTCATGGAGTCGTGGTTATGTGGTCTCCAACGGCCACTGCGCGCCGCCGCAGCCCAACAAGTCAGTACCCTCAACAATGCATTGCTTACTGCGTCCGAGGATTTACTCCGGACCTCTGCGACGGGCCATGCTCATTTGTGGTCGGATGGGTATGGGATTTGGGACTTGTTTGTGAGGGTGCGTGGCAATCATCATTGCTAGGAGGAGAGTAGAGGAGGGAAGTGTACTGTACTTACATCTGCCGCCGCTTCAAGCAGGCGATGGAGGTGGTGGAGGCGGAGGAGGAGGAGGAGTTCCGCCACTGCGGGGCGGGCGAGGGAGAGGGAGTCTCGGCGGAATGATCTCCAGGGCAGGTCGCTGCATGATGTGCATGGTGGTGGTGCTGTTGGTATGGTGTGTTGGCGCAGAGGAGCAGAGCGATGCGGACGATATGACTCGTTGTTGAGACGATGCTATTCTGCGCCGGAGTCGAACATGAATTTGGGCCACCCGGCGGAACATCGGAGTGGAAGTGGACTTGGCTAGCGCCATATGTCGATTCCAGCAGTGTAGAGTCCTCGAGGACATCTCCAGCACACTGTCCATGGCATCGGCAAGTCAGCCAGCCTCTGTTGTTGTATACAGCAGCTGCAATGCTGTCCATCCAGCAGAGAAAGAACGACCGACAGCACCAGACTCCCTCCCAGATCGCATTCTCTCCCTCGTTTGAGCTCCGCCAGCCACACCTCCTCCCGTAGCAGGCCTCCGCTCTGCTCTCGTCAGTCAATGAGAGTAACATCAGAGAGTAGCCGGAGAGGACTGTCGCAAGAGAATAGTACGTAGACAACGCTCACAACCAGAGGTCCATCTCACCACCAAAACCTCAACTTCACAACAAAGGAGACCACCCCTCCGCCCATTCATCTTTATCCTTCCCTCACACTCCATCATTCACATCAACCGCATGTCCCTAATCCGGCGTCCAGACAAAGAACCGACCATGCCTCTCTGACCTCATTAAAATCTACAATTTCATCACCCGCCCGGTCGCCGAAGACACGCCGTACTGGATGCTGGTGGGGACTACGGGCTGTTCTGTCCGACTGGGACAGCTGCTCCTTGGTTCGCATCAATCCTGGCAGGGCGACGCCCGTCGCCTTCGCGTTTGGGAAGCCCGCGTCTTACAGCCAACGGGCAGTGGCATGGAGGCAGATGCGAATGTAAATATGGCGGCGGTGGCCAGGAAGTAGTGGCGATGAAGAGGTTGTGCTGGGTGGATGATAACAGGGCGACGGGAGGATAGGGTGAGCATGAGATCATTGGGACAGGAAGAAGGAGACAAGACGACAAGTACGGGCAGAGTGGTCAATATGAGATGTCATCAATGAGGTGTCATTGATGAATCCCTAATATGACAGGCCCTTGATGAGTTATGACCATGTCACTGATTATATGAGAAGTCGTTGATGAGGGTGGATGGTGGATACAGTCATCGGTACCCATCCCTATCAGGAAGGAGGTGGTATTGATAGTGCGACCGCCGTGGGAAGATGCTAAGCCGTCATATATGAGGATCTATCAATGAATTATGACGGGCCCTCGCTACTGATAATAATTGTGACGACCTTTTTACTGATGAGTCGTCATATTGACCACTCTGAGTACAGATTCCAAGGCCGAGCAGTCGCTGTCAATGGACGCAAAGAGGTGATTCAGGCAACAAGACAAGATTTCCAGGACGTTGAAGAAGATTTGTATATTCAGTGGATGCATAGCAGAAGGAAAATGAGTTCGCCCACCCACGCAGCGAGCCTGCGAATCTTGACCAACACCCAAAACCCAACTCGTAAGGGAATTCTCGATGCTGTTCCCTCCATCCACCAACGTCGCCACTGCGTAGTGCTGGTCAAGGTGGCGAAAGCGCTGAAGGCGTAAGCGTTCTATCGCACAGAGCCTGGCGGACCGGTGTGGTCGGTGGCGATGAGGTGATATGCAGCGCCGATTTTACGCGGCAGAGGCAGTGATGCTGACATGCCATCCAAAACCAAAGACACAAGGTCAGCGGCAATGCACGAAATTCCAGCAGGTAGGCGAGCGGAGTGGTTGATCCAATGCGGTACTGCAGTAGAGTTCGTGCTGGAAGATGTGTTCGCCACCATTGAGCATGGATGCCACGAAGCAATCACGAATGTTCTGGGCCTGTCCTCACGGACTTCGGCCTGACAGTCTTCGGAGAACCAAGGTAAGCGGCAATGCACGAAGCCAGTAGAGGAGATTTCAGCAGGTAGGCGAGCGGAGTCGTCTATCCCATGCGATGCTGCAGCGGGAACGTGCTGAAAGACGCCGTCGGCGACAGCAACGTTGGGCTCGGAAGGAAGATGTCCGAGACCCGCACAAGAACGCCCAGGACAAGTCGCAAGGAGAGTGTCAGCCGCGGAGATCAGGACGCCGAGCGGTCCAAAGAGAGCCCTATGGCTGTATTGACCCTGACCAACGCCCAACGGAAAGACTTGGTGCTGTCTAGTGCAATAGGGGGGTCATCATCGGGATCAGATGCTGGACAGCAAGGGGAAATCTGGATAGTATGCAGCGTCGATTGTACCCCGCAGCGATAGCCGGTCAGGCCAGATCGAGCGGACCGGGAACACTTCGAAGATCCAAGGCCAGGGGCAATGCACCAAGTGCAGACAGGCAAGGGCCCAGCAGGCAGGCGAGCGGAGTTTTCGGGTCAACGCGGCACTGAGGTGAGAGGAAGTGCTAACAGCTGCTCGATGTCAGGCCGTGCTGAGGTGATATGAATAGTGGGCAGTGTTGACCATATGCAGCTCGGCAGGTAGGCGGGCGAAGACGTCAATCAATGCGGCTTCGGGGGATGTGCCGCCAGTTGCTGCTGGCAGGAGCAGAGCTCGGCTCCAAGTAATGAGACTCAGCAATCGTCAGTCAAAAGTGGAAGGACACAAGCTTGCTCTTCCATTCCAAGATTTGCGCCACGTCCCGCGATTCGGGGATCCTCTGAGGCATGATCCGTGGTGCGAAGTGGTGGTCGATGAACATCCGACTTTGCCTGTGGCGGCTTCTTGGTCGATGGAGCGGTTGCCGGTCAAATGTCCATGGTCGCTCGTCCTCGTTGAGGCGGATGAGCCGGTCCGGGAAGAATGTGGAGGCTGCGGCTTGAGCGGGGAGAGAGAGTCTCCTGCAAAGGTCATTGGTCGCTGCATGAAGGACATCATCGTCCAGTCTGGATTGACTGTAGACGCTGCGGCTTGTATGGGGGGAGTGAGAACCTCCCGTGATAAACTCTGGAACGGGGAGGCTGCGGCTTGTATGCGGCAGACCTCTGACTGCGAAGGCTGCGGCATGTATGCGAGGGGAAAGCATCGCTCGCGAATAACCTCGGACTGCTGTACGAAAACTTCCATCGTCCTGTCTGGCCTTGATCTTGACGTCGGACTGAACGTTCCGGGAAGTCATGGCGTTGCCGCTCCAAGTAGCTGGAGGAGCGTTATAGCCTGAGGTGATACGGCAGGATGACCAGCTTGGAGATCGCCGTAGAGCTCACGATGACTTGGAGGTGAGTCCTCGTCCGTGACACTTTTCATGTTGAGGAGCTCGCCTCAGTGCTTCTTTTCCATCTTGATCCAAGGTTGCTTCTTCGCCGACGTGATGCAGGATACGTTGCGGTTGGACTCGGTTCAAGTAACACTAACAGCCCGACAATACGTACCGGCGGAGGAGGGCTGTTTTACGACTGCGAGTAAGACAACAGTGATGAGCCGGTGCGAGAAATGTCGGTAGTGTTACCCACCTCGTGGAGCCTGTGAAGGCCTTAATAATGGAATTGTGTAGCAGGGCTCTGCCGCGAGAGCACTTTTGCGATGCGATGAATTGAAGAAAAGATCTTCGAAAGACCGATCGCCTCCTCTTTGCTGTGTCGTTTCCTCGTGCCAGCGCTCCACCATGAAGCGCAAATATAGCATTGATCCCGACAACTGCTCGTCGACCTTGCAGTCCAGCAACTTTTCGGTAAGTCAGAGGAAACATCAAGTCGGCGCAATCTCAAGTCCAGGTCCGCACGTTGGACATTTCGGGGCCAATTTGAGTCTTAGGCATCCGAGATGGCGCATGCATTGTTGAAAGCGTATGGATTGTATGGTGACACCACGCCTGGACCGATACCGCTTCTCGGCTGGCCCACGGCATACCGGAAGAACGAGGCGTGATCAATGGCAGAGAGCCGGATGCCGGTCATGTAGATGCGGTAGAGCTCGGTAATACGCTCCTTGAAGCTAATACAGCGATTCTTGGCCCGTCGCCCAGGACGCATCTTCGAGAGCCTGAGGCTTGGTGGACAGAAGGAGCTACTAATCCCTGCTCGCCACAATCGAGTCAGTGCATTCCGATGAACGAGGGAAGACTTGAACATACTATCCCGCCGCACGAGCTTGCGTCCCTTGGATGTACGGCAGTGTTGAGTGCCATTTGGCGGTCTCATCACATCTCTCCTGATGTTGCGGGAGATCTCGTTCCCCATGGTTTGATGAGCAGTGCATCTGGTGCCATGGGACCAGACAGCACTGCAGCGAACAGCCAGTGTTGGTCGACCGATCTGCAGAGACCGGACCCTCGCTGGCTGCAACACCAATGCTCCTTGTTCCATCTTCGCTGATGTGAGAAGTATCTGCAGTGGTGCGGGAATGAATGAGTGAGAATCGCCACGTCTTCTTGTCCATCCGACGCAGGGAGCTGATGAGATGCCTGGATTTGAAGGCGGGTAGCACTCACCGGACTTGACACGCGGTTCATCCTCGTGGCGGCAGAGATGGCTCATCTCGCGGTGGAGGGGGTGCCGCGAGCTGCGCTTGCCATTTCGGATCATCAGGAGGATGATTCCCGCTCTGAGAACGAGCCTGGTTCGCGTAGTACCATGAGTGACCAGGTTTGTGAGTCCCATTCTGGGAACGGGCCTGTTATGTGTACCCTGTTTGGCCAGGTGTATTGCTCCCCTTCTGAGAACGAACCTGGTCCTGGTAGTAACGATTCCATGCCCATTGCCTGCATTGTTCGTAATGATGAGTGGGAGCGTATCCTTGATTGTATCCGCTCCCAAACCCCAAAGCACATATCCTCCTCCATCCAGGTCCACCAAGCCCTCCCTTCCCACCCGCCGTAGCTTTCGCTGCCAAAGTATGGCGGAGCGACGGTTGAGTCCTCGTGCTTGTCTGGCGAATGGTTCGGGTTTTGATCCACCACCTGTCTTCTCTCTCTGCTGCCAAAGTATGGCGGAGCACCGGTCGAGTCCCCGTGGGTGGTCTGACAGGCGGCGGAGGTGGAATGTATAAACGATTGGCGTGCTCTTGGGGGCACGAGTCGTTTTGGCGGATTATGGCGAGATGCCGCTGGCGAGGGCGGTCTTCGGCTTGCTATTTGGCACTGGCGCAGTCTCGCGGTGGATGGTATTGCTTTGCTCTCGATTGTTGCGGTGTTGGACACAGCGGCGAGCACGCTTTGTCGGAGCGGGGGTGATTGAATGCTTGTTGTCGCCAATCCTGGTATGGTGGTGACCAGAGTTTGGACTGTGGTTCCGACGGTGGATCTTGCTCTCGTGTTCGCGAATGTCCCACTGGACGCGGCGTCAGTCTTGCCTGTGAGAGTGTTAGACGCATGCCAGATGTACGAGGTCATGAGTCTGCTTACCCTTTCCTCCGGCCATTGCACGTAAGCTTCGGCGATGTGCTGTAGCTCGTCTTGTACCTCGCGCTATCGGTTTTCGCAACCGACGCAGCATCAGTCTTTCCTGGGAGAGGGCCAGTTATTGTCGACCATACGCGATGGTTGTAAATCTGGTCACCCTTTCTACCAGCCATTGCCGAACTGAGTTCTGGCCGGGGATGAGATGCGGCGCGGTCGCTGTGAAAAGTCCTCGATGCCAGGATTTAATGCATGTCGGATGACTGCAGAGGGTGGATAAAGGGAGCAAGTACAAGTCGTCTCGATGGAGGCAGACGGTATGAATCGAAGGCGTTGATGGTGTTCATCATGGTCGTCGTTTGTTGATGGCGGAGTTGTAGGCCGCTGTGATGTTGCAAGAGGGAAGTCGAGCAACTTGCACATGCAAAGGCAACGGCGAAGTGAACTTTGGAGAAGCTGCAAGGGTGGCCAGCGCTCGAGTTCCGGCGCCACGAGCTTCGTCCGACGTTCAGACAATTCGACACAATAACGCACTCCGATTGTCACTCCAGGGCAATATCAATCGACCGTGCCGCCGACTCCAGATGAATACCCACAAAGTAAGCTACACAAGCGGAAGCACTCCTTAAAAACCCTCTACCAACCTCTCATCAAGCTCCCCAACTTCACCGCGCCGCGAACATGGGTCTCCGCCAAGCCTCACCATCCGACTTCCCACCCCCCGGAGCCCCTATCATCCACCTCCTCCATCTCCGCCACGACATTACGAACAAAGCCAGTGCCGAGGCAGTCGGACAGGCCATTCAAATCCTCCGCATTGAAGGCGTTACGGCGACCACAGGGGGGCGGCATAGTTTGGGGAGGCGTGCCCATTGTTTGGGAGATCAAGACGGATACTGCGGTGTATTGGCGGACGAGGGATTGGATACTGCGAATTGAGGGAGTGGTCGAATTTGATTCGGAGGAGGATGCGAGGAGGATGGGTTGGATTCTGTGAATGGGAGGGACCTTTGGGGAGGTCGAGGAGGAGAAATAGCTTCGATGGCTTGCTTGATCGCAGAGGGCAGGAAGGAAAATACAGGCGGTCAAAAGATGAGCGAGGGAGAGAAGGGGAGGTTGTAGATACGCCTAGCAGAACGTTGAACTGTTGCACTGAAAGGCTCAAGATGTCGTTTGATCCCGGCGCTATGCAATACATTCCTCGGAACGCCAGGAATGCTACTAGGCTTTGTATTGCCCGTGTGTGGTAACAATGATCTTGAGCATTACCTAGTGCGGCATTTCCACGAGTGAGACAATGGGAGGGCGTGAGACAAGCCGGTTTGGGCACTTCTTGAGTTTGAGCAGCGATAGAGCCATGGGCGAGATTCTACGGTCCAGATTTTTACCAGCACTCTGTTTCGAACACAAGAGCGAGCCCGAAATTGCTCTTCCCCACGTTCACATTCTTCCCTCTCGCCTTTGAACTCGTTCAGAGAGCGCTTGCTCCATCCTTGCCAGTGTATCTCACCTCATTCTGGTTCAAGTCTCTTGCTGCGGTCTGTCGCTTCGAGCGAAATCCGGATCGAGGTAGAGGATGCCGTCGTTGTCGTTGCAGCAGAGGATGTCACTGGTGATCTCGAGGAGGGAGGAGTCGAATATGACCTGTCTTGGAGATCGTCGGCGGAGCAAACGAGCAGAGTTCCGGAGTCTGATGCAAAGAGCGGAGAAAGCTCAAGCAAAGTGTTCCATCGACGATAGTCATGCGAGAATGATGGACCGGTGCTAGCTGCATTCCGACAGAGGTAGGGTGTGGATATTGCCCTCAGTACAGTGTCTAGCCGTACATGTATCCTACATTCATCCCGCCCAAGGCCTCGTGTCCAACTCTTCCTACCAGATCAATAATACTTCCACGTCTTCGCCAGAGAAGCGGAGACGCCAGCCTCTCACACTGCTCTCAGCAATGGCCATCCACTCAGAATGTACGCTGCCGTCTCGGAATGTGGATCCGTCCAGTGGCCGGGGGAACGGTTCAATGCTAGCCATGGTGAATCGGGAGCAGTAACATTGGCTCGCGGGGGGTATCGTTGGGATATAGGTGGAGGAGTTGGCGACTCCGTGTGGGGACATCATGAGGACGGTAGATGACTGGAGGGCACACTGCGATAGTGATCATTAACATCAAAGTGCTCATATCGAAGGAGTCCCTTCAGACATGTGAAGGCCGACAGCAACGCTCACTCAAACCCTGCCGCCGCTGTCGATTCGGTACTAGCGCCCGCTGTTGTTGTCGCCTTCAAAGCTCTTCCTTCACTTCTCACCTTCACTTTCTCCTTCTTCCTCCTCTCTTCCATCACAACATTCTTACCATCAACATTTTTATCCTCAACATACATATCACCACCATGCCGAGTGTATGGGAGCCGACACGAGGCACCATTCCGTGTGCACGCTATGCTCCTCGTTCTTCGGAACGCTGGTCACCGCCGACGGTGATGACGGTTTGACTCACATCCATCAAGTCACTTCAACCACCGCTGACACTTCCTCGCAGATCTTGGCTTCCTTCGCCCCCAGGGCTATCAAATTGACTACAGCTGTCGCCGCCGGTCTGTCTCAGCCATATGGCGACCGGCGGCGGCTTTTCAAACAAACGGACCATTCAAGACATATCACAAGTGTCGCCGCGGGCTTCACTATTGCACCTGTGTGGCCCGCGGCGACGCCTCCACTACATGACCACTCTCCCGCGCCGACCAGCACCAGCCGCCGCGGGTCTCCCTCAATACACTAGAGACCCGCGGCGGCCATCTTCACAAGCACACGTTCGACATGTCTCAGACTGAATGGGGCGGGCTGTCCGCTGCCCGCCCCATTCAATCACACCAGTCAGTAAGGTCCGTCTCACCACCGCGGTCGTAACTACCGCTTCATCACAACCGACACATGCTAAACACCGCAAGGTACAGGCCGCAACGGGACTCGAACTGACCATGATCACTCCAATGTCGACCGACAACGATACATCCATCCGGCATCAAGTCGGAGAAGAAGCATCCAGTTGAGCTCCTCAACAGAGCTCATCCGCAAGGTCTCCGGCATCAAGTCGGAGAAGAAGCATCCAGTTATGCTCCTCAACTTGGACAGCACCCCGGACGAAGGTCCGCCTCACCCGGTCATCGTGAGCTGCACGGCGCTTTCCAAGACTTCGACCAGGCCAAGCAGCGGCATGTTGCGCCGATCGGAATTCGCTCTTACTCTGCGAGCCCTGTCCGCACAGTCTTCACTCCCGACGCGGGCCCTCACTTCGTGGGAGGTCACTACGTGAAGGTGTCTTTCAGGTGCGAAACCGGATGAAGTCGCACAAGGTACCAACGCCAGCCCATGCACGATCACCCGCAACGCCCAGCACAGCCTTGCCAGCATCGGCGAGGAGAGCACCTCCTACAAGCCTCCAGCCCAGGGCTCCCAGCACGACAACGGCGACGACTACACCACTGCGGCTCCTCGTCGCATCACCTTCGCTCCCGAGGTCGACAGCCACCATCGTCACAACGGTAACACACCTCGCACCTCTTCCTACACGAACCCTCGGCGCTTTAGCCCACTCACCACATAACGCAGAATGATGGACCCCATTTTTTCTGATGCCACTTTGTCGCCACGGAGGATGCGGCCAACATGGTCACCTCCCGCTGGGTGGTTGCGTACGTTCAGCACGTTCAGTAGGCCGACGCGCACAACGCCGAGTACGCCGCTGCTCACAACACCGTCATGTTTCCGCGACTACAAGACCATCCGCTTTGACGGTCATGTAGTCTCTGTGACCGACTCGCCAACATCAACATTTTCAACGTCAAGCAGAAGCCTTTCCCTGGTCCCGACAACTACTCTCGCAAGCAGCGCTCCATCAACGACGCTCAGCACAGGGGCCTCTTCCCAGCCAACTGTGGTCTAGTCTTCGAGACGGACCACGCACGAGTGATGGTCAGCGTCGCTCAACTTACGATCGCGGTACCCTCAGCCAGGTCCGCCAGGACGCTCAGCTGAACATCAGCAGCGGCAAAGGCTTCTATGTCTGCGTTCTCGGATGCCCGACGCCCAACGCCCAAGCTTTCGTCCTTCGTGGACTGACTGGAGGATGGTGAAGTGGAGCTGAGGGAGTCGGAATGATGGACGACGATGGAGATTGGTTGGTCTCGTGAGCAATTGGATGGAGGAGACACTGGTGGAGAGGGCTGGAGTATGGATGGACGCTCGGCTGGTCATTGTATCATAGTCTGCTATACTCGCGAATGCAAGGTCGGGAAACAATTCCAGATTGGAGCTTTATGTCTCTCCTGTGCCTCTACATCTCAACAACTAGATGTCGTCTTCCTACTTCTTCTCATCCCACCCTCAACAATTTTCTGAACATCTTATGCTGAAGGTGTTGTGAGGGAACATGAGCATCACTAGCGCTGTTACTTATGCCTCAGCCCGACAGTCGCTGTGCGGATCATTCCAAACTTCGCCAAGTGTAAATGCATGCTTGCCGCGAGTGTGGAGGTTTGACAACGGGAGGAATTGGTTGGTAGGAAGATCTCCAATCATTCACGACCTCCCACGCTGTCTCTCCGTTTTGAATCGTTCAATATCGTAGTCGCTGATCCGGTCATGTCCTTCATCCGCGGAGGCGAAAGACTGGATCTCGATGTATCTGCATTCGGCGGCCTTCTTGTGTGGATTCGCGACCGACTGGAAAGTGAGAAATGGTGATCGAAACAAATACTCTCGCTGCTGCTACAGAGACCACGTCTGAAACTGTCTACAGTGTACTGACGAGCTCCCTCCTCCTTTGCCGTTGTCTCAGTCCTTCATCTCAACCGCTGAGATCAGACCAAGCCATCTCCCCATGAGTACCTCCATCCTCTCCCCATCCACGGGATCCACCTCCACCTCCTTCCCGATCTTGAACGGACAACGTTGTTTGTCGCTCTGTTCGAGGATGCTGATGACTTTCATGACGGACCCTCAAACGATATCCTCCAACCCATCACTAATCTCAAATCCCTGCACCCCGCTTACCTCCCTCACCCTCCCCATTTCCCTCACCAAGACTTGCACCCTCGTCGTCACGACCCGGAATTTCCCGTCGTCCTCGTTCTCCTCCGCTTCGACGAGCACACATTGCACCCCGGCTTGCGCGAGAATGTTTCTCATGCCTGCGATGGCGGCGTTTTCTTGAGAGACGGTGAGGGAGTGGGTGAGGTGGAGGATGTACTCGTAGGTGGGTGCATCTCCGTCGGTGGGAGATGGTGGAGAGGGTGGTGGTGGAGTTGGGGAGCGGGTTGAGCCAGGCGGGGGATGAAGGTCGGGAAGGGGGGAGAGGAGGGGTGGTGGTCGTGGGGTTGTTGAGGAGAGCTAGAGGGGAGTGTCAGCTGTGCGCTTCGAGGGTGGAGGAACAGGGAGGAACGGACGTTGTGCATCATCTTGCTGGCATCCATTGTTGCTGGTGCGGAGAGTGGGTGCTTGAAAGAGGTTCTTGCGCGCTTTGTGTATAAGTGAAAGTTGCTGCGAGGATGTTTAGCGTGGTGCGCGATGAACGCGATGGGGAGGATTCATACTTACGACTCCGATGTGCTTTTGGCGGAGGATAAGCCTGCGGTCGAAAGGAAAGCGGTAGTCGTTGTGGTTGTGTTTAAAGGTAAGAAAGGAAAGAGGTGTGGAAGTGGAGGCAGCGAAGTTTATATAGGCGAGGTTGAAAGTCGCCAGCGCCAAGCTTGGACTTCGAAGCTGGCATATGCGGGTCTTTTGCCGATTCACCTACGCAATGATGAGATTCGTTTCTTATTGTCGACGAAGGAGGTGTCGCCTTCCGAGCGCTCTCATGCGGTGAACGACTAGCATTGTCGCCATCGCCATTGCTGACATTGTTAAACTTGTTTCCCCTCACGTATGCCATCCGCCGAGAGAAGCTGAGGAGTTGAGCGCCTGGAGATCAATTCGAATGAGGAAGAGAGTGAGTCTTTGGAGCTATATGCGGTTGATATACACAATTTCTATGAAAGAAATCACAGCAAACGATTCGACAACAGGCCAGATGTTGCAAGAAGAGAGACTCAAAGAACGATCAGCAAACTCGCTCGAGTCGACATGAACATTCTGGTAAGCTAATGCTAAATTGCTGCAAGAACAATGAGCTCGCAGACATGAATTAGCTCGCAAACATGCTCTCGTGTCTGTCAGCTACATTGTTCTTGCTACAGAGTCTTACACGCCTTGATTCTCCTGTCAAGATCTTTCTCTCAGGCGTTGACTCTGTCTTCGACAAGTCTAAGTACAGCCTGGACCTGGCGCTTCTGCCTCGTGACATTGCCGACAGTGGTTTCTTCTCGCGGAGATCTTTCTGAGTGCTTCTGAATGAACCAGCACCGCCGAGCTGGAGCTTGCGGCTTCTGTTCGGGTGGATCTCTCGCTGAATCTGGATGCGTTGCCTCGAATTGGTGACCTTCGTGCTCCACTCTGTACTCTTGCCATACCGTCGCTACAATTGACAGCTAGCGTCTTCAGGCCACCGTGAGTAAGTCCGGCGTGCGTAGACATAGTAGCCTTTGATGGTGCGCCAACCGTCCACCATGCGCCAGAAGATCCAGAAAACCATGCGGAACGGAAGGTCAGCCAGCTCGCGGATTAAGAACAGACCGCTTCGTAAACATCGACATCCGTAGCGTCCACGCCGAAATGATTGAAGGGTTGACACTGAAGAACTGGGCACAGTCCGCGACTAGTCTGGGGGAAACATTTCCAGTTCATGCCTTCATTGGTTTGGTAGAGGTGAGAATGACTGGCTGCCGTCGCTCGCATATCCTCGTGCGGCGACTTGTGTGCCTCCCAGTGAAGAAAGTAGAGAAGAGCTTGCATCGCTACCCCGACGCCGGAGTCGGCGCGTTGGTCGTAACCGACTGCCTTGGAGTCTAAGAAGCCCAGAGTGGTGCAGTCCCGATGTGACACTGCTATTGTGCGTTGATCAGCTACCATATGCAAGCCTGGCGTGGTGAATATTGTGAGGCTCTCGATACCATGGCATCTGCTTGTTGGCTATCTCAAAGGTACGAGAGCTGATGCTTGAGAAGAAAGGTCGTAGGGGCTTGCCTGTACCCAACGTTCCCGACGTTGGATGAGACACAGCCGTCCTGGAGGACGGTCGGCCCTCCTGCCTGACTCGAGTCTGCTGATCAGCATGCATTCAGTCAGACATTCGTGCTCGTACTTCTGGCTGGGTCAATGGTCGACTTGCAGTCCATTTGTCATTTCTTTGTTTGGAAGTTGCGCAGTAGCAAAGGAGAGCAATTGAAGAAGCAAACGTCAATGTCTTTCAGGCGGTTCAAAGGACTCTCTGCGCACATCTCTCCCAACCGCCAACCTTTCTTATATCCATACCGCCACTCCCATCCCCATCGTCCACCCTCATCCCTCGAACGCCCCAAACGCTTCCACATCCTCAATCCCCAAAATCCTCCCCAGCGTCAGCTCATCAATCGGCACCACCGTCTCAATCTCCCAAACATTCCTCCTCCCCGACATAATCCTCAGACACCCCACCTGCAGCACCACAACTCCCTCTCCCCGCAAAATATACGCCGCCTGATCCACAGCCTCCTCCGTCTGTAAACCCGTCCGAAGCCACTTCTTGTGCGTGACCTGCTTCAGGACCATGCGATAGCGGAACGATTGGCTTGGTTGCTGCACTAGGGAGCGGAGTGAAGGGAGAGGAGGGAGAGGAACGGAGGCGGCGAGGTCGAAACGGGCAACTTCGGGGGAGGTTTTGATGGCGTGCCGGGAGGAGGCGGAGAGAGGACCGATTACTTCGACTGTGAAGGAATGAGAGGAGTCGCCTTGCTTGATGTCCAGGACGGAGCTTCCTTCTTTCTCCAGCATCGCTTTGATACGTATGGTGCCATTGATGTTGGCATGGTTTGTTGTATGGTTGGAGAGCACCAGGACGAAGAAGTCTCTCGTTCGCAGGTCCTGCGTCGTTGGCTCGACAGTTCCTCCAGCGGTGTGGCCATGACCAGGACGAGGGAAGAAGAGGCGTACAGCAAAGTCCGCACGGGCGTGCTCTTGCGCTTCTCTCGGCAAGGCAACTCTACCGCTCACCGCCCAGGAAGAAGTCGTGCCGCCGGTCTCCTCCAACCACAGCACCGGGATGCTCTCTCCATCGAAAATCGCTTTCGTTCGCGCGAATGTCGCTTCGGCGTCTTGGTCGGAGACGGTGGCGTGGAGAACGAGGAGGAATCCTTGGATTCGCGCCATTTCTTCTTCGGTTTTGCTGCGCTGATTTGACATTCTGGATCTTGTTGTGATCGTGTGGTTTGCATGCAGGTCGTCGGGCTGAAGATATGAGTTCAACTTTGCCGATCTTCTCCTCCGCTCGCCTGATCTTCCCCTCCCAACGAACGATCCACACCGGCTCTCCTCCCCGCTGCACGGAACAATCGACCCCTGTACGCATCCACTTCTCTCTCAGCAGCATTTGAGGCGCAGTAAGCCTCGAGTCTTCACTCCGAGTGGTGCGGAGCAACGGGCGCTAAGTCATGTCCCTCCGACAGCATTTGTCATGTGAAAGACTTGGTTCAGCCACAAGTGGTCGAGACAAGTGAAAGCGGATGAACAGGGAGGCGAGCTAGTCACGCATTTCTTGGGGTCTTGACTGGACTCAAGGTGCAGGGCGCTAGCTTATGTTCGCGGTTGACTCATCTTTCATGTGATTCTGATGATGAGGAAGTGAAGCAGCTGTGGCTTGACAGCTCGTTGTAGATGGCGAAGAATTGATGAACGCACTTGGTCGTCGACAGTCTGCGACCTACGACGACTTCAGCACCACTCCAGAACGGCCTACCGACTTCTCGTTCTCATTTGCGCCGATCGACTTGTATCTCTCGATATACCCATACTCAGAAACGTATACTCCAAAGCACCACTGCTGCAGCACCGCATTCGATCCCATCCAATTCCGCGCTCGACCCAGCTCCGCGACACGCGAACGACCGCCCGATCAACAGCACCATGCCGGACAAGCACTACCGTGATCCTTCCAAACCGGAGAAGAAGCAGGCGAAGCGCGACGCTCCGATGCGTGCACCTCCAACCAACGTAAGGACTTCCTTCAACGACGACCAAAACACACAAGAGGAATCGAGTGTCATGCGCAACAATACCACAGCCACTCGCCTGCAACACCTCACGCCACGGCAAGACATTCCAGAGCAGCAGACCCACGGTACTGTGCGTCAAGGAGAGGCCTCGCTGTTGAGACGTCGTTTCGCCGGATGGCGCGCCGCGCAAGCGCAGGGAGCGAACGTTGTTGCTGCGGGAGCGAATGAGTTGGAGCAGTTGCTGAACGTTCAAGGCGCGCAAGACGAGGGAGAAATGCCGGACGAAGTGGAGGTGCAGCACGAAGGAGACCAGCAGGAGCAGCGTGGACGCCCTCCGCGGCGCGGAAACTCGGGCGCATTGACGCGTCAGAGAAGAGAGAGAGCAATTGCGAGAAGAGCTGAAGCCGCTCGCCAACAGCAAGAAGAAGCAAAGCGACAGGTCGCACAACAGACCGCCAATTTTCCGTTGACCGAGAGGGAGGTGCTGGGCCAAGAAGACGATGAAGATAGACCTCCGTTCTCTCGGCAGCGTATCTTGACGAGGGCGGAGCGTAAAGAGAGACGTGATCGGAAGACAGAGAAGCGCAGATTGGAGAAGCTGAAGCGTCGTGCGGAGGAACAGGTGCGATTCGAAGCTCGCATTGCTGGTGAGGGAGAGACGTTCCTGATGGACGACACGGCGGCAGTCGCCGCTGAGCAAGCTCTTCCGTCAACACGACAGCCGGCGTCACCGCATCACAGAGGCCAGCATGGGCGACCCGGCGGCGACATGAACCGATCTGGGTTCTGGAACAGACGTCAGACTGGACTGTTCCAAGTCGACAACTTCGTGCGAGACGGCATCCCTCCCGAGTCGTCCAGGATTCGACAGCCGCGGCGCGATCAAGACTTCAACCGCCAATATGCTCCACCTCCTCCTCCTCCTCGCGACAACAGGTCGAACGCGTATGGCGAGCGAGCTTTCGCTGCATTACGAGCTCGGCAAGCGGAGCAAGCGAACAATGCGGCTGCTGTTGCTTCGGGACGTCGTTCAGATGTTGAGGCGTTGGAGCGTCGAGATCAAGACAAGTAGCCGTCAATGCATTCAATTTGCTGGATTGGAAGTTGTTTCTGGAACTCTGCAGTAGGAGGAAGATATGCTGCACAAAGGGTGCGACAAACCGTTGTAGCAAGCAACGCTCTGATATAGTCAGCTCAGAAGTAGATGAATAGATGATCAAGCGAACAGTCTGCTTGTGAACACCTCCTTCCTCAGTCATCCTACGGATGTCACCAAGGTTATCTCTGGAGGCCAGCTCGCCGTCGGCGGGGCGGACCTGGAGGTTTAGTCATGCTTAACGTACTTCATCCCCGACGGTCCCTGGTTCCCAGACTCTGATTCACGACACGGCTTTGACAATCGCATGCTTCTTTTGGCCCGGATTCTGCGCCAAAGACAACAACGATCTCTACGTATACCCATTCACAACAGCCTATACTCCAACAAAGCACCTTTCTTCGCACCTCTCGATCATCGCTCCCATTGATCGCAAAGCAACGAGCCCGTCAGTACCGCTCCCAGGCAACACTTAGGTTTAACAGCATCATGCCAGCCCGCCACGCCCTATCCGAAGCCTACAAGAGGAAGTTCGAGAGCGCCAAACGGACTGCAGCTTCAGCGGAGGATCTTGCGCCCAGGGTCGTTACGGACAGCAGCGACGAGGCGGAGGAGGATATGGCGACTCAGCACACCCGACCAGGCGCGATGCATCAAGGACACAGGAGGAGTCGTAAGAGGGCTCGGGTACAAGAAGTGCTGACCAGGACAGCTCGAAGCAGAAGAGATGCGCAGCTCGGAGAAGATGACGAACATGGAGAAGATCGGACCGAAACTCCATCCCAGCGCGAACTGCCCAAGCTCGCATATTCCCACTCTGCATGCATGCCTGGCTTCAAGACTCCTTCTGGCAAGCCTAACAACTACGGCACACCGGCTACGCCCTTCCCCGCCTCGGTTGTCATCCGCACACAGAGCGCACTGTCAAACGCTATTCTCGGTGCGGCTACCTACCTCGATGCCGGTGTCAAGGCCAATCAAGATGCGCGCTCTTCGCTAAATCCGAATCCTACCGCAAGGAGTATGTCACCAAGACCCGCGCTGCGCTTGTCGCTCGCGTCTTCCTTGCTATGGCCGATCACGTCCGTCCGCAAGAGCAGCAAGCCTTTGGATTCGAGAATAGCTACTTCGGCGGTGGTACGTACGAGAAGGTGAGCGCAAGTAATGCGGAGCGCGCCGAGCGCATAGCTGCACTAGCCAAGAACAAGAGCAAGAAGCAGGTTGAGGAAATTGTGAGAAGAAGTATTAGCCGCAGACTGTGCAAGATCCATAGGCGGCGTCGCCTTTTGCCAATCTTACAGAAATGGCTTAGGAAATCAACGACCGCAATAACAACAAGGGTTTGAAGGTGACTGTTGATGCTAAGGGCCACATAAAATCGAGGAGAGCAAGGCACGCAACCCTCCGGCCAAGACCAACACCAAGGATCTGCCTATGTTTAACACCTCCGGTCGCGCTGCCGACGGATCCGTGCCGCCTATGGAACAAGTTCATGAGCAGTACCTGCAGTTCGGTGGCAAAGAGGCTGATTGGGTAGCTAAGAACTGGCTTAACAAGCTGGATCTCCGCAACGACGACATAAGGAATCTCGGTCGCTATTGAGTGTTGTTTTGTATGTCTGTGGCACAGACACACATTAAATGGGGGAGGAAAATGTTGAGGGGCAAATGGTGCTAAGCATAGTTCATGGTATAGCGTAGTTTCAGTTCTTCGCGGTATGCAGTAGTCGGATTCTTCCTTTTTGAGGATCTGACAACAACATCACCAGTCATAGTAGCACTCAATGCACTTCATGGCCACTGCTCAGTTCTCAATGTGATTTCGCGCTCGATATCACGCCCGCAAGGCACAGCATGCACTCACCATTTGGTGCCTCAGGTTGGTGGCGGTCGATTCCACCCACCACATTTTCTGGTGGACGACGAACGCACCGACAGCAGAGGGCACTCGACGGCAAGAGCACGGAGCCGGGGAACAAGCAGCGAAACAGAGACTCAATCCGCCAGTGACAGGACCGGATGTCATGCTCCGCATTTATGGCAAGACCATGTTTGAAATGTCGGAAGTGCAAAGAGCGACCGTGGAGAGAAATGAGAGAAGAATCGCTGAGAACCGAAGACGGGAGCACGGTGAGCACTTGGAGAAGAAGCGCAAGCGTCGCGAGAAGAAAAAGGCGCGCGCTGCTGCTGATCCTGCTCAAGCAGTAGGGAAGTCTGAAGACTTTGATGTCTTTGCTCCAGCTCTCGGCAACAACGCGTCGCCATGGCGTATTTCTCATGAAGATGGCGGTGGACAAACACAACGGTCACGCCATCTCACCGATCTCTTGCGTTCAACAGGCGTCCCCAATTCCGTTCAAGGCGAATCGTCTTCCCCAGGAACGGCGACCAGACGTGGAGCCAACCCCTTCGACCAGCGTCTCTCGACAAAAGGAGTCATCCACCGTGGCGGCGCACAAATCGCCCGACGTATACCACCTCTCTTTGGACCCCTCGCACGTCAACGCGGACAAGCCTACCCGTCCTCCTATGATCCCAGAATCGCACGCAGAGGTCCAAGCCCGCTACGAGGCTTCTGGTGCCGCGGATCGTCGTGTATTGGAAGAAGCGGCAGAGAGGAGAGCGTAACAGCATGAGAGCGTGTTCGGCTTCCGTCCAGCAGGCGGCGAATGCCCTCCCCCCCGATCCTGGTGGTCGGTATCGTTTCGGCTCTCCATATGAGCCAGGCGGCTTTGCGGAAGGTGTTCAACATGAGCAAGCACAGCGAAGAGGTCTCGTGGGTTCGAGAGGTGGTCGAGCGAACGAAGCATCCACTCGCAACAACGATGATTCGACTTTTCCTTCGCGTGCTGAGCGTCAGACTCGCTTGCCACCGGGCTTGCGAGATCTACCAATGGCGGAGACCGGCATCCCCTACCACGGCCGCCAACCTCAGGCTTCCAGCATCGCTCCCAGGGAGCCACGTCGGACGCTGCCAATCGCATAATAGTCGGCGGCATAAATCCGTTTCAGCCGGATGGAGCACGCATCAAAGTTGAAGACCACGAACCACTCATCAAGCAGGAGGACGGAAGCGATACGGCTTCGCCTGGCCAGCAGCCTGCTAGTGGCATCGCGACTGGGTCGACTGGTTCGCTCGTCAAAGCGGGAAGCGATTCCACCGTCGAAGTCGAGAGCGAAGAACAAAGCAATGTTGTTCCGCAACCGGCAGGCTTTGGTAGACAAAGGAGTTCAGGCAAGGACGGGAAGCACCTGAAGACTCCCGCGGAGATCTTGGGGTGGAAGCCTGTGTTCCGAAAATGATGGAAATTGGGCGGGATCGACTTGCTCGTTGCAGCGGGTTTCGGAAAATATGTTTGGGAAGAAAAGGCGGCAATGAGGTACGAGAGTACGTAGAGAAGGCATGGAGTCAGTGATTGGGCTCTTCGCAAGGGACGAGAGTCGACCTGCGAGTCTAGACACAGTCCACAACGTACGGCGAGTATACACTGCCTAACCATAGTTGCTACATCTTCAATGCTTCCTGCCTCCTTCTACGCTACTGCTGTTCCTGCGTCTGTGCAAGCCTATTCTCTCGTGAGCTCCAAGTGTGCCACATGGCTTCCGGTATAAGACATGGAACTGGCCAAATCTGCTTACCTATCGCAACCAGACCAACAGCAACACACGAGCTGTGGAAGCACGATGGGAGATGCAGTTGACTCGTATGCCCAATGGTGTTCGCTAACGTCTAGTATTCTTGGGTGTTCCCCATGACGTCTGAATCGCATTGCGTATCACCTACGGAGGATGCCTGCTCCATGTCGTCAGTCTCGTACGGACGACGGTAAGAGCGTAGCGGCCCTTTTGCTTCTGGAAGACCGTAGCGTAGTCTTCAAGTCTGCGTCGACTGTACTGATTCAAACCCGCTGGTGGCGATAGTAACGCCAGACCTAGATCTTGAGTTGATACTGGCGAGTTGCACGGTCATGGGACGTTCAGTTCCCTTCGAATAGCACGATGGAGACGATCGATGCTGGCATCTGAAAGGCCCGAATGAAGAAACTGCGGGTACGGGGAATAGTGCTGCTATCTATGTTTCCTCCAACGAGCAGTGAAATTCGCGTCACGCGAGAGTTTGCTCATGTCCAACGATGGAGACCAGTGCTGTCGCGGGCGAGAGATTCGCAAACACTTCTTCGACTGATTTCTCGGTCTCTTGCGACCAGCCTTGTCCACATTTGCTTCCAAGCTGTTTGATCTTCTTCTTGCTGCTGATCTTCTCCCCACGACACTGTCAATGTCTCTCGTCCTGCATCACTGACGCTAGGAGCCTGCACCATGCAAAAGGTACGAATGCTTCGTTGACAGGCCTCCTCCCCCGATGTTGAAGCCAGAAGTCGGGCCCTTGGTCCTTGCAAGAGTTGCTTCCCGCCTGTCTCGACACCCATTTGCTTCTGCTCATTGTCTTAACTGCTCACCCGAAGTTGCTTCATCGCATTGATTCTTCAAGTCTCGATCCAGCACAGCAAAGCTCGCAACTCAGCCACTTCCATCAGGAACGATAACGTCCCATGATAGTCATAGAACGCCCGAGACGTCGTACTCTTAAACGAAACCCACTCAAACACCATAGCCTTCACCTCTTCGTCCTCCCACGCCGTGATCGGGTTGACGCTCGCATGGACCTCAATCCGCGCCATAGCACGAGCCTGTCCAGGATGCAGGAACGGGACGCAGAACTTTACCCTCGCGTTTTCGTACATCGGGTCCCTCTCTTTCCAGTGCGCCATGACATCGGGGTAGTTGCAGGCGTTGGGAGTGTAGAACGGCATCCAGCGCCACAGTAGGCTGAAGTGGGAGAGGAGGGTATTTGATGGTCGGAAGCAAGGCCCGGCGCCAGATGTGTAGCAGTCGTGCTCGCCTGTGGAGATGTCGACGTCTTCGATGGAGCCGGACTCGTGCAGAATATTAAGCGCAGCTTTTCGAGAGCTTTGGGTCACGGAGAGGGCGTTCTTGACTGTTTGCCAAGCGTCGATATCGATTGCTTGGAGGTGATGTTGGTTTGGCCCGGTAGTGTGAATCGTGCCATTCGTTGCACATGTTTCTGTCTCCTGCTTTGGTCTAACAACAATTCTCCATACTCATAACAGCAAGCAAGGAACGACTGCGGCCATCTCGAAATGACTCCCCTTAATGTCCCCACTCGGTCCGATCCGTAATCGCTTGATGAAGCTCGCCTGGTGTTCCGTACCCCGAGTGCTCGGCGTAACGTAACATAACATGTTCAATTGCTCTTCCTCTCGCAAAGCGAACCAATCGACCGGAAGTCATCAGCATTCGCTGTCTTCCTCCCGTGGATGTCCATACCTTGGTTCATCCCTTGTTCAACGCTGCAGCACAAAGCATACGTGCAGTCCTGCCATTAATACCAGCCCGAAAATTGCTCAGCCCTCTACTTCCCCACCCAGCGAAGCAGTGCCCGCGTTCCATCTACCGTGGCAGGAGCCAGCAACGGCTCCGCCTTACGAGGACTTCTCTGAATACCGAAAGCTCACGGTCCCCACGATGCAAATAGCAGCCAGCGGGTCATTTTTCCGCCTCACTTCGCTGTCAGTGAACACTGGGATCGGGTTGATGCTGGACACGATCTCGATGCGTGCTACAGACTGAGGTCGTCCTGGACGTTGGAGTGGAACGAAAAACTTGACCTGTGCTCGAACGCATGCCTCGTTAATGGTGGCGTCGGAAGAGACGATGAGCGAGCCGGCGGCGAGATTGTCGATGCCGGGCGTCCAGAATCCCACCGATTGCCAGATAAATCCGAGATGAGCAAGGACAGCTTCGTTGGGGTGGTGAAGCCGCTTCATTCGGAAGCCAATGAGATCAACTTGTTCGAGTGATTCGTTTGCCTGCAAGGTACGCAAAAGCGTTCTGCGCGACGTTTTGATGACGCGAATCGCGTTCGCGAAAGCGATCCACTTTTTCTGGTTGATCGCTCGTATGCACCTCCGCTGTCATGATTGGTAGATGGTCATGGTTACTCGCTAGAGAGCCATTGTGGCTTCAGGTGTGGCTTCGAGAGTGATTACTTGTTTCATTTCTTGCGGCAGTTCGGACCAGCTGTCGATCATTCGTGCACTCCATGGGGTGGAGATTCGTGTTGGATGCCCTGGCTCGGTATAAATTCTAGTTGGGACGATCTGCACAAAGGTCGAGGTCAAGAATTGCAAGCTACGGGACGGGACGGCGATTCTGGTGACGCCAGAGTAGCTCGTTACTTGGACATGTCTTCCTCGCTACGAGTCATCTGCGTGCTGCGACGTCGTCAACCGCTCTTCCTGTTGGTGAGCAAATTGATCTGGCAAGCCTCCAGTCCCGATGGTTTGCTCGCATGAGCATCAGCTCCCTGTTCTAAGCACTGCAGTATGCCGCAACTCCAGTGGCGGTCCCGTTGTGCCAGTAAGATTGACCTGCAGACCATACAGCCTATTACTTCTTTACCCACTGTAGCATCGACCGCAGCCCGGCCATCTCATCTGGGAACGACCCAGACAGATCCTTTTTCGGTCTTCCGCCGGGCTGAAGCACACAGAACGTCTTGGTCCTGGAGGTCACGGAGGACATCGTTGTGGGACTCGATGTCGATGCGTACCAATCGCTGAGTTGATCCAGGATGCGGGAATGGAATGTACAGTCTGATCTTTGCGTCGGGTAACCTCTGGTCCAGTGTCGTGGGGAAACAGAAGCTCCGTGAAGCTCGATCGATATACTCTAGACGGAACGGCATTGAGCGACACAGTAGTGTAAAGTGAGACAGGAGGCCGTCCGATGGCTGGCGGCGGTATGGAGTATAATCGTTCCTGGCGATGACGACGTCTTCAATCGATCCGCTTTCGTGAACTGCTTTCAGCGCTGCCTTGCGCGTGCTCTTGGAGATGCTGAGAGCGGTTTTGAATGCGTTCCACTGCTGAGAGTCTACCACATGGACGCATGGCTGGGCATGTCGTATATAAATGTGTGCCTGAAGTGGAACAAGCGCGGCTTCGGGGATGATTATGCTTTCAATCTCCAGTGGAAGTCGCGCCCAGATGTCGCTCATGCGTGCATTCAATGGCGTAGAGGTCATTTTCGGGAGGGTTTGCTGTAGGAAGGTTGACTGTGCGGTTACCATGTTGTCGCGAAGGATTCTCGAGTGCGCGGGATTGACTGTTAGGACGCAGTGTATGAGCTCCGTCCGTTGAGATGAGGACGAAGATCAAAGTCAACAAGCACTAGCCACGGGACGGAGCGCGGATGCGCGGACAGATCGTGAAAAGACTGCAGACCGGAAGGACACGCATGTTGCCGGAGAACGCTTAAAGCATGGTACATTTGCTATGTTATTAGGAAGCATGGACTGGTACGTTGAGGATGTGTGCAGGGAGTAGAGAGAATGTCGTTGACCAACCTGTTCAGGAGACCCGACGCTCAGACCGCAGAGACCTCATCGACCAGTGCGACTATACAGTACTGAAATACATCGGAATTGAGATCAAGATGTGCTTGAGAACCCTGACAGTAGTTTGCGAAATGTTCCAGTAATAGGCAGAAGGCACTTGGGGTGCTTCGCAATAAACAGCAAAGTCTTGCCTGTCGCCAACGCTGCTCTGAAACAGCAAGCCAAATCTGAATGCGGCGATACAACAATGAAAAGTGCATGTTTGTGACCCCACTAGAAGTCTTCAGGGAATGCTGCAGACAGTCTCTTTGTGCTCAGCAATCAGTCTGATATGAACTTCTTCCGGAAAATCCTTCAATCGTCGCTCTCATCACCAAAGAGCCACAACTATTCATACCAATCCTGCTTAAATCGGCATCATCCAACCTCCCAGTTTCGTGTCGCACTCATACCATTGCGGGTGTCAATCCCCAAGGACATCTTCCGCAATGATCGCCTTTTCTCGCCTCAGCAACCCATCAGTACAGTCCAGCCACTCCCTCTCGCCACTCCCAATTCCTCCTCAGATCTGCACCCAGCGAATCCGTTCTGGCCAGTTCCCCCAAAACACCATACCCGAAGGACCCAGATGACCGCTCGCCCAGATCACCGTTGGATGGAACGCCCACATAACCCTCGGCATCTGTTCCAACCACACCTTCATCATGTAACCGAGCGGGACACCATCCCCGTCCAATGGCATGGGATCAGTCGACGTGATTTCCATGAGGGAGAGTCGCCTGTTCTGTCCTGGACCGGGCAAGTCGATTGCGATCTTGATTTGATCGGTGTCGAAGTCAACGTCGAACGGCATAATCCCCAGTGCTGGTCCAACTGGAGGCCAGGTCGGGACGCACGTCGCAAAGACGATGGATCCGAAGTGATCGAACAATCCTCTTGCAATGTGCATGCCATCTTCGCATGGGGCACCCTTACGCCACGTAGACATGCTTTCCAGCTCGCCGTGAGTTCGCAGCAGCTTTAAGACAGCCTTGCGTGAGTTGCTGTCCACATGGAGTATGCTCTTGAGGTGTTTCCAGTCGTCCTCATCCACAGCTTGAATACATTCGCGATCGGCGACATTGCGGAAGAGTCGGACTTTGAGGTGTGTTGGTGTCGAAGCAATGATAATCATCTGGCTGAGTTCTCCTGGCAGCTCGCTCCATTTCTCGAGCATTGGCGCGCTCTGCGGCGTTGAAGGTGGCGAGCTTCGAAACTTCCTCGTCGACATGTCGTGAGAGTTCGCCATGTCTTGCAGGCGGCGGATCTTTGGCTGCGTGGCTCGAACGACGACCAAGGAGGATTGGGGAGAGGGGAAGAAGTCAAGAAGTGATCCTCTCGCAAAGGCTGCTAATCAACGAGAAGCTCACAAGCCGAAGTCACTCCGCAATTCACGAACGACCAGACTTTGATCCCGCAACGCCTCCTCCCACTATAAACATTGAACTCCAACACCACTTTTACACGATTCTATACCACAAACACCAATCACCATACCGACCACAACACCATACACCACACCCACAACCACGCTTTACAACACCACGTCCAATCAAAATGGACAACACCGACAACACCTCCGCTCCACGCCGCAGCCCGCGCAACACCAACAAGAACTCCGACGACCTTCCTGCCGGCAAATCTTTCAATTGGGATTTCGCGTACGTGCTTCGACCGTGATGTTGCATACCAACATCGCTAACAGCAATAGGGCAATTGAAGAGGCTTCTGCGCAGTCAACACCACCTGCCGCAGCCGAGAAGGAGCCCAAGCGCACAACGAGGAGCAAGGGCAAGGGCAGGAGAGGTGAGAGCGCGCCAGCTGGTGGAGAGGCGGAAATGGAGGGTGCGCCAGTGGCAGTGGACGAGGACACCATCACCGTCACTCCGCGTCAACCGATGGCGAATTCTCGCATTGTCAACGAGATGCGCCCACCTGCAATTCCTCCTACAAAGACCGGCGCGCCTCCCACGAAGTCTCCGCGATTGACCAGGTCGGCCTCTTCACGTTTCAAGCCTGCTACCGCCGACAACGCCCTTGACTCCAACAGAAGGGCGCCCACCAAACGAAGCACAGCAAAGGCCGCGGCTTCAACGATGATGCCGGAGTCGAAGGAAGTGGCGGAAGAGGAGGTGGAACAGGGCAATGGGCGAGTCGCGAAGAAATCGATGCTTGTCAAGTTGAAAGTGAAGGTGCCGCTGCCCAAACCCAGGCCCGATCCAACTTTCGAGGACTACGGCGACTTCCTACGCAACTACATCGAAGGCGGGGAGGAGATGTACCGGCAACAAGGTCGTGATGAGAAGTTCGGCACGCAGGAGGAGAGGGTTCGCGAGGCGATTGCGAATGGACTGGCTGAGCGTGCTCTCGCTGAGATCCCTGAGCCGGTAAGCGATGAGGAGGATGAGGAAGATGGGAAGGACGGGGAGGATGTGGAGGACGACGATGGAGAAGATCAGGACGATATGGACGAGCTCTAGAGGCACTGCAAGCTTGCGGCGCATGTCCAGCGTATGTGTGCGCGAAAAGAACTTCACGGCCGCCCCGTTCAAGATTGATCTGCAATGGTTCAATCAGAAAGCAACACGATCAATCGCTGAGAGCAGTCCCGTATCAATCGATTCTACCATTGCTACAGCTTCAGTGTCTTTCACATCGTCATTCTCCGCCTAGATCTTCATCTCTCAGCTCCATCAATGCCGTTTATTGCTCCTGCGGCCTTCAAGGGCGCGTGCCCTGCTTGATGCTCGACAATTAAACCCTCTCATTGGACTCGACGTCGTCGAGGCTAACGGGAGCACCCTCTAACGCCGATACGGAGACTGATGGTCCCCGACGGCCAGGGCCAGGAGGGTTGCACGTGATGGTACGACACAACATTTATGGAAAGAGAGCAACGATATTGTCATCAACGCTGGCCATACCACTCTGCAGGCAAGAGCTCGTTCAACAGCGGATATAGACAAACAATGCCATGGTCTGCTGCTACAACTCGGAGATACACGACCCTCACACTTCTACCTGACAAAAGCATCATCCATGTAATCCTCCTCCTCCCCCGAGATCCACGCCTCCCCAGTCCCAAACACCGCAAATCCCTCTCTCACCGCCTGAACCCACTCCAACAACCCCTCCAACAACCTCTCCTCCCACCAAGTGCCCCCAAACTTCTCCCACAACGTCCTCCCCACAAATCGCCTCAGCACTTCCGCCTCCCTCGCCACTTTTCCATGGTGAACAAAGCCAATATTGGCAGGGACTCTGTCCACAACCACGGAGATCCGCCGGATTACACCCTTCTCCATCTCCAACAGAGCTCTCATCTCCACCCATCTACCCTTCTCCTCGTTGCCAAAGTCGACGACGACTCGGCGGAAGCCACGCAGCACACCTCCTTCTACCACCTTTGCTTTCACCGGCATGTGAGCCGTTCGTTCTCGAAATTCCACGCGGAGGAGGCCGTTCTCCTCCATGATCGCCTTCATATCCTCGCAAATCACTCGGCAGGAGAGCTTCAACTTGAACCATTGATCGAGAGCTGGACGGTTCAGTCGGTCGGAGAGGAGGAGGAAGCGCCAGGGTCCAGGAGGGGAGGACTCGGTCTCTGCTTCGCGGCTGATCTGCAGCCGGAGAGGGTTGGTCGGGACAGGGTTGGCGAGGCGGAGGATGCGGCGGCGGAGAGAGGTTGGGAGACGGGGGAGAGGGGAGGAAGAGGAAGAAGAGCTCGCCATTGCGAGGACGGTTGATGGGCTGGTGGTGGTGATGGTCGGCGGTGTTGATGAGTCGGGGGCGGAGTGACGGAGAAGAAACGGTTGGAGAGCTTCTCTGCAGCGGTGCGGTGTTGTCGTCCTCGCGGTCCTGATGATGGTATGGTCGTCTGTTCAGGAGAAGAGAGTGCAGCAGCAAGAGATTGTGATGATCAATCTCTCGCAGTTCGCTGTTGTTCGTGCGTTGGTCAATGCCAAAAGAGTGAAGTCCAAGCGCCTCCGTTGCGCACAATCCATCCCATCGATACATCTGATCACACCCTTTTCGCCGCTTGGCGTTTCACATGATTCACTTCCGTTCAGCTTCTGATGTTCTTCTTCTTCCTTTGATCATACACCAACATCGTCACACTACATCATCGTTGTCCGTCTCTCTTCCGAACAACAATGATCAACACCACCCGACAGTGGCGAGTGTGGGATCCCGGGGGTGGATGGTGGCAGCAATGTTGCCATCCACCCTATCTTGCGTTGTGTCGTCGGCGGCGAGGTGAGTTTGACGAGACTTGTTCTCATCGATATGATTGAGCTTGATAGCTGACCAGCATATCTTTACAGTTGTCTGAAGATCCGTCTGGATGAGTACGCCTTTGGCCGGTACGACTTCACTTACCTTCGCATGGAGTTCGGTCAAGGAGTCAACATGGCATACGGTTTTGTCCATTTCATCTCCGCGGACGATCTCTACAACTACGTTCAGGACTTTGTCGGCAAACTCTGGGCGCCAAACGCCAACGATACCAAGAAGCAGAACGAGTCGGCCATCGTGTACGCCACCGTTCAAGGCATCGACATCCTGCCTGGCCTCTCAACCAACATGACTTCACCCACCAAGACCTCCATGTCGGGCTCGATGACCTCCAAGGAGTACGCTCGTCGAGTCGCAGTTCCGCACTCCCTCGGCTTCAAGGCAACCAGCGGCTCCCCAACGTGAGCAACACTTCCCTCATACCTCAAGTCTCACCTGCACATTGCTGACGACTCATTCGCAGGCGTGACAAGCTCCGCGGATTCTCCTCCTCCGCGGCGACGAGGAGCTCGACACGCTGATCAAGGTCACCATCGCACCACGGTCTCAAAAGGAGGTTACCCACCGCTCGCAGGCAATGCCGCCAAGGACCTGAAGGTCAAGCGCATCACGCCCCGCCACCTCCAACTCGCCATCTGCGGAGACGAGGAGATCGACACCTTGGTCAAGGGCACCATCGCCCCACATCAACAGCGCGCTCCTCCTCAAGGTCGAGCAGAAGAAGACGAAGAAGATCGATGCCTTGGCGCACACAAGCTCCCACAACAACGAAACGACTGGACCAACAGACCACACTACACATGAGATACCCATGGGCTGTTTGAAGAGTCGCACCCACGTTCAGGACACGTGACGCTTGGGGAATATCCGTGTCGAAGGATGGGTGTGGCTCAGTCCTGTCTTTCCTTTCTTTCTTCTTCCCTACTACCACCTGTTGTTCTCGGGCATGACGGAACGGTCTACTGGCGTTGGCGGAGGATTCTTGGTGAAGAGCGGACCTTTGGTCTTTCATGGAAGCAGCTCTAAATCGTCAGCTTCACGCACCCACTCGCGTTGACGTCTTCTACTGGCTCGGTGGTGTCTGGCTCTTTACATCCGCGATCGAGACATCGGCAACTTCTAGCATGCCAAAGTCACTCCAGAAGCAGCTCGCCTTCTCAAGAAGCAGCTTTCTGAATAGCGTGGTCGCTTTGTTTTGTTAACATAGATACTGTACTATCATATCATTCAAACTGTACCGTGCTCTCTTGTCACTTCGCTGTGGCTGACAACGTACATCACTGCCTGTCTTCTTTTCGTGTACATGTCCTGTGATCTTCTCGGCGGTTGAAATTTCCGGAGATATCGGTCATGGCAGAATTCGTAAAACCAAACATCGCTAATGAAACATGAGCTCGAACAACAACATCTCAAACCCTCCACAATACCACACCCTGCCACCGCATCTCTCCGTTCCACCAACATCGACCGTACCGCCATCGCATCCGCCGTTCCATCAATCCCTCGCCATCAAAACGAAGCGACCTCCGCCGAATCCTCTACCAAATCCCGCCAAATCCTCTGCCAAATACCACCACCTCCTCCCGTGTCTCCTCTCCTCTCCACCGCTCTCCGATCAACCCAGCATCAATCACCCCACCAACCACATTATCATGACCTCAAGAGACATCCTCGGCAACAAGCGATTCGGACGCCGAGATAATCGATATCAGTATGTCCTCGATGCGGCTTGGGCTCTGTATATGATGAGTAGGAGGGATGAGGGGGAGGCGAAGGAACAGATTGAGGCTCAGGAGAGGGAGAAGAGAGAGAAGCAGAGGAAGGAAGGGGAGGAGATGAATGAGATGAGAGATGAGGGGGAGGGAGAGAGAAAAGGTGCGGAAGGGGGAGGATGTGCAAAGGGAAGAGGAGGTGGAGAAGATGGCGGAGAATAGGAGGGAGTAGGCTACTGGTGGGAAGGATAACGGTAGGAGACGGAACGGAGCGGTGACGAGAGATGAGGACGAGAAGAAAAGAAGGATGTGATCGGTCACTCGAGGATCATCCGAATAGGCTGTGCCACCGACCTGACTGGCGCCAGTCGTACAGGTATAGTCTTGATCAAGGACCGATACTCTTTTTCGCCCTCCTGGTCCACATTCGATACCTTTTCGTCTGGCGACACGTGCTCTTCTTCCACCAACAACGGCAAGCATTCTTACTTTCGGGAGAATGAACAAGATCGAACGCCGCGGATGTGCTATAAGACACAACACTGCACACCTGCGTGGCAGGGTCTCCTTTCAAGCGAGAGCGGAACTTGCTATCCGACAAGGTGCGACATATTCTCTGTTCTGTGCTCCTCCAGGACCGAACGAACGGAGCCGCAGGACAGTGTAGATAGCGCAAGCCGGGACAAATGCCAACATCAGGAACCCGTGTGGGCCTCTCGAATAGCAATTTTGGTCGCTGCTTTCGAGATCTATCATCAGAATTTCGAGGCATACTACTGCTGCATTCCTGCCGGCATCGTAGCATGAAATCACCATATAGATCGTCACTATCGCTTAGACGGCTCGCAAAGCCTTGCCGGATAGCCTGCAGTGCCTGGAGGGGTATGTCGACGGGGAGTACCAGCACAGTCGATTCTGGATGCCGAACGTTGGCTTCACCCCAAAGCTTCCGCTGGACACTGGCGATGTTCGAGTCGGAAGCTGCTGCACTGCATAAAATCTGTCTTGGCTAATGAGCCTTCGGAGTTCTCTCACAGGCGCATGATGAAAGCAAACTTGCAGACGTTTTGTGCTCCTCTTTGCTATTGTCCATACGTGAAGAGCAAGCTGAGACATGCCTCACTCATCGCAATTGATGTTTGGACATTCTCTTTGCACAGGCGGCTTTGTTCCTAACCCTTTCATCAATCCTAGACTTCAAATCCGTCCACGCGATCATTCAAATTGGCATACCGAGCGCCTTCAAGCGCATTTCACCCACCGTCGGATCACCAAGTGCGCCACAATATCGAAGCTGAAACTGCCGACTGGGATAGGATTTGCGCAAAGAGGACAGACCGTTGACATGGACGACCGATCGAACACCGAAGTAGTGTCGGGGCCCGGCGATCACACATGTCTCAGAAGCCATCTCTTGTACTCTGATTACGTCCTGGAACTGCGCACCGCGACGGATGAAACTACAAAGCCGAGCTCCGATGAATTCAACCTTGGCAAGGCGAGAGACGGTACGTTTGGCAGGTGTTTGGAAATCCGTGGCGGGACAACGATCCTGTGTACAGCGTCTCGCCACGATCTCGAGAAGGGCAGCTTCGGGGAGATCGCTACGATGCCTCGGTTCAAAGGATCGGCGGTCCATCTCCAGTGCACGTTGGAGGATACATCGTGTCATAGCTGGAAGACCAGACCGACCCGGATGCATGGCGGCGAGAGGACGAGGTCAAGGAAAGAGATAGCTACCTCAAGACTTGTTTGGATTGTTGGAAATGGTACCACAAGCCCAGGAAAGAGGCTCAGGCCATGTTGGTGGCAGTCGCAGTGCCGAAAAACGATGCAATTGGTATCTACTGCCAAGAAAGACTGTGGTACGGTAAGAGACGGCCGTTGAAACATGAAGATGTTACAGAAATTCTGGACACCTTCCGCCGGAGCCCAATGCAGAGAGGCCTCCAGGAAATGCATCATTGGCTGTCGCGGGAGTCAATAAGGTATCTCAAGCTCCCAGTCGAAGCCGAAGTCGAACTTGCATGGGGTTATGGGGTGCACGACGTGAGCCCGAGCCTCCATGATTCCCAGCGCCTTTGTCCTCCAGAACACGAGATTCTTGTGCGCGTGCTGAGACACGATGGCGTTACAATCGACGCCATCGACATTGGATGCATCATATCAGGGGAGGAAGAGGATGATACCTACGAGGCCCCTTACCACTACGATACCGTCAACATCCGCGTGCTCTTCGATCTCGCGCCAGGTCTGCTCATGTTCTATGCTGCTTTCCTGCCCAGGATCGGAGACGCCCGGTTCGATCAGCCTTTATACCTGAAAGAAATTGAATGTTGGCAGCTGATTCGCTTTGACGGTGTTGAGCCGTCCAGGAAAAATGATGACACTGACAACAACCGCAAATCTCCGGTGAAGTCTGCGACTGATGTCTCATCGTATCCCAGGACACACATCGCATGGCTCGGAAACATTTTGTAGCAAGGAGGACCGCCCTTGCGTCCGGAGAGACTATACGGAGATTTGAAGGTCGTCGGCAGTACTCTCGAAGAGCATCTCCGACAGCGCTCGAAGCTAACCGAGCATAAGGAGAAAATCAGCGATGCTTGAAGGCCAAGCAGGAATATGCTTCCAGGAATCGACTCAAGCTGCCCGCTCCGGATTCTGCGCGCGGTCATTTGCACATCGTTCTTGCGCACTCTGTTTTCTTTCCCTGTGCTTGACCGTAGCCACACTCCTACCGAGCAAGCAATATTCTGCATTCCATTTCATTCGGCTATCGTGCTCTCGACTTTTCAACCATCGCAGGACTTCCAATCATCGTCCTCAGAATGACCGAACAGAGCATCCCAAAAGAAGCTGCCTCCACAGCCTCTCCTTTTCACAATCTTTGGAATCCTCGAGTCATTGACATCATTCTTGCCCACTATGACAGGAAGAAGCACAATCCTCTGAAAGAAAAACAGCAGAGATGCAGTGTCCACTTACTCAAGCCGATCGCTTCGGGGAGATCAAAGCCCTGACATCAGCTTCGACTCATTCCCGGAGCGCAGTGTGCATTCTACGAGACATTGGCATCAGCGGAGAAAACGACCGCACAACTGGCAGATCAGACTGGGAACCGCACCGCGATTGGCAATGGTGTGACAGAGTTGAATGAGCCGTAGCCGGTAGGAGCGAAGGAGAGGGTACCGTGGACGAGAATTATGCTGCTTGGCCTTTCATGTGTATTCGGCAACAAGTTGCCTATCGTGGGCAATATGCAGTATTCAAACGCAAAAGCATCAAGGCGGGAAAAGGCGCAGCAGTTCAGGTCATCGTTGGCAAGGTGCAACCTGGCTGGAATGATGCTACAAGAAAGAAGGCTTCCAATTCAGCGCCCCAATCGCCCTCAGGTTTCGCCTGCACCGTCCATATTCAATCATGCTGAGAATTGCCATGCAAATGATCCCGCCATCGCTTGTTCTATTCTTTCCGTCCTCGTGCGCGATCATTCTAACCCATGCATGTCCGTCCTGTTCACTTGTGGTTGAGTGACGGTATCAATCTTCGGCCCGTCCCGTGGCTCCTACATTCTCACCCTTCGCAACCTCCATCTCTCCCCAAGTTGAATAACATCCACCTTGTGGCTCAAAAGATCGCGAGACCACACGACTCCGCTCTACGATAAAATGGACACGACCAAAGCAAGCACCGCGCGGGACGATTTGCCCAAAAAAATCTCAACGCCGCTGAATGCGCCAATGACTGAAATCTGGTTCAAACTGTCGGCAGAGATTAAGATATGATCATCACCGAGTCTGCGCTTGGTGTGCTACCATTGAAAGCGCTTCTGCATGCCCGGTTCAATTCGGGTCCCCAATGGCACGCTATCTAGCCGGAGACCTGGGACACATTCAAGAACGCTCTTTTCATCTCCAAAGACCCACGCAAGACGGCGCTGCGCGCAATCCACGCGCAATCCAGGTCGCTTGAAATCCTCAACTGGCATGGTAACACTCCCGCGGGCTTTTGGACCCGTCTCCCGCCATCGAACGCTCTCCTTGCCCACTTCAACCTGCTCCACCGCTCCATGCCATTCTACACCCCACCCTGCTCCAGCAAGCCTCCTAATCTTACGGACTTGGCGACCATCGACCAGAAGTTCCGTCTCGCACACGTCAAGGTCTATGTTCCTATGCCAAGGCAAGGGCCACTTCCAACGACAGGCCCGCTTCAGGCCGTGACGCGCATCGACATTATATCGGACACTGATCCCCGACTCATCATGAACGACCAGGAGATGAGCCGGAAGCTTTGGCAATGGTTCCACATCGCTTCTGACGGAGGATCGGCTTCCTCGAGGCCGCTGGCAATACCAGGAAGCGTGGACGAGATGCGAGCTTTGCTTCGCTGGGTCAAGGAGTGAATCAGCAGTGCGCTGGTATGTACTGTCGGCGTACAAGGAGGGCTGAGAAAAGATTGGCAGAAGCTACAGGATCTCTATTCTACACAAGAATGATAAGCTTCCCGGCAACGAATGGATTTCTCTCTTTTGGCATAGGGTTTGCTTGCTTGGCACGAAACACGACTCGTCGACTGAAATACATCGATTGAAGAGTGTGCGCCGGGAGAGAGATGGCCTGACTGGAATGCGAGTGTGGTAAAGGCGAATGAAAAGGATCGAGGCAGGCGTTTCTGGGATGTTTGAATCTCCTATCGGCCACCGACTCAAGCATTGGGGGTTTCTCTTGCTTTTCGCACAGTTCTGCTTCCGGATTCACAGGATTTAAAAGCCACCACGCCATGTTCCCGTATAGTTGCTTCCGTCTTCACCTCTGCCGCCACCTTTCTGGCATACATGACCATGCCGGGTTCGATGTGTTGATGCATGCTGTAAAAGCAGCTGAGCTGCCGGAGGGAAGGACGCTGTAATAATAATGAATAGCCTACATTGCCTCCTCTACCAGCACTTTTGCGACGCCTGCCACTATGCCTGGTACCAGATAGCCGCTGCCAGTCCCCGAACAGCATGACTCGCATTGCTTTGAGAAGCTACTTTCGCTCCAGCAGAACAAGCGTAGTCGCATTGGTCAAGGCGTCCTGGTGCACAACGATGGGTATGAGTGTGTGTAGTCTGTTGTTGTCCAAGAGCCGTAGTCATCTCCCCTATCGCGCCGAGCTGACTCCGGCCTCACAACCTGCCGGGCGAGATTCTTCACACTTTCATCTCCGTGACACGCACATTCCAGACATCTCCAAGCTCGTTCTGGCCGCAGCAGCGTACTCTGAGCCCATCATTACTATTAGATCCCGCCAGAATGGCGATGCCGAGCAGAAGCGCGGAGAACGACGCAGCCCGCAGCACACGGCTGAAGTTCAAACATGCGATCAAGACCAACATCGAGCGGCGAATGAGCGACTGGGAGGGATATCTGAAGCAGTACAAGAAGGAGATCGGCTCCGGTCGTACGTCGCCTGTGCACAACGGCAACTTCAAGGACGCCCCTCTAACCTTTATTACTAAGCTGAAGTGGTGCCGTCTTCGCCGAGCTGATCAGCTTGTCGCTACCCTACCCAATGGAGACTTCCTGAGAATGCTCACACAATCATCACCCCTGCGCTTGCGAACGACAAGAAGCTCCATGCGAGTATACGTGACGTTGTACGAAGCTATTTAAAGAGAGGAATCTCGATCTGGAATGCTCAACCTTGCCGCCACATAGTGTCAAGCGAAAACTTCTCGGACTTCTTGAAAGGCACTTTCCAACACTTGAACGAACAAGAAAAGTTCAGAGTGTACTGTGCGGTGACATCAAAGCGGTGGTCTGCTAAAGTCCTGCGTCTGAAGCTTAGTCGAGGTGAACAGATAATCCCAGACGGTCGCCTTGCTCGACAAAACGCTGAAAGCGTATATCGAACGAAAGTTGAACAGATGTAACCTACCACGGCAGCGCGAGGTCAACAAGACCCGCACAATCCTCCATCGCCTCGGTCGGGTTAGGCCGCCTCCCTCGTGGGCGGCGATACTACTACTTCACTACGGCCGAGCGAGTGGAGTTCTGACATCTCCGGTACGAGGTCTACGAATATGACTACTTCAGTGGCTTCAAGCGTTTCCTTGATCTTACCGCCAATTTCAACGACCCCATTACGAGCCCTTGGTGGAGCACGCCTGTTGTACAGTAATGGACAGCATCGCGTTGGTGTCACAATACACGCTAAGCGCCTGCAGGATCTCGTGTCTAGCTTCTCTCGCGCTTTTTGCTTTACGCAGCTGGAATGCGAGCCCTGGCTCCGAGTGGTGGCATCCCGGCCCGCCGAGAAAGACGACTTCAAGTTCACGCCGGCGGCAGTGTTCCAGGCACACAAGCGACATAGAAAGAGCCGTTCCGTGATTCTCGTCTATCACCAGGGCCTAAAGACAGTACAACTCGTCCACATTACTGACGAGTTCGTGAAGGACGAGAAGCCAGCTTGACGAACCTTCCTCCCTACCTATTCAACGCCTGCGAAGCTGGCATCGCCGGCCTCAATAAGCACAGCGCCGTTCAAAACATCCGGCTGCATGTCCTTCCTACCATCCATTCTCCATCCATTGTGGATTTTACTGCGGCACTTCCGATGGGCTCTTAATACGCTCAAACGAACGAGCGATCGACATACGGTGGTGGACTTCTTCGTTCGACTGTCTGTTCCGAAAATGTTGAGGAGGAAGTAGCGGTCGGAGTGGGGGGACACGTACCGCAGACAGTACGTGAGCTGGGATCGGGGTGATGGAGGTCTGGGCTTGAGCCGCTACGAAGGAGGCTGGGACGTTCGGAATTGTGTAAAATTGGAGCATGAAGCATAACGTTCGCAATGCGATCAACGTTATTGAGCGGGTGGGATGGTTACTAGCAGGATGCTTGAGGTCTAGTCGACGGAAACGCTCTCGATCGGGATGATTCATAACAGGGGCGGATGTTGAGAAACTGGACGTCCGAAACCATGGTGAGAGATATATACTAAGAATGAATTTGGCGTGGTTGACATTGTTTGCAAATACCAATTTCGCCAGTGAAGACGTGTGGATCTGACTTATCCTTCTCCGACGCTACTTTGTGCGGGTGCCGTGCTCCAGGCCGTCTATCGTCTTGGAGTCGAACAGTCCTGGAGCAAGCCTCTGAATCCCGTCTTCGCGTTACTTAGTCGAGGCGAGGCCAAAAGAGGTATGACTTTGAACGGACTCAGCTCCGGCGGTTTCAGTCTTATCGCTTTACGACCTCCAATAACTTTAGGATTGTTCAATCCCTACCCAACTTCATCTTCAACAACACCACGAACCACATCACCAGCACACCGTGTCAAGAGTCAAGATCACATTCCCACAAGCATGGCCTCCAACTTCGAACAAATGCGCCCTATCTGGCGCTCCCTGCCGCATGATATTGCAACAATGATCATCCTCGAAAACGTCCTCACGCCCCTCAAAATCCATGGATACACCTCTTTCGGCCGCGAGCGCACTCAAGAAGTATCATCAAAGAACTGGCAAACCGTCCGCAACGCCCTCGCGATCTCACGCTCCACACGCAAAGCCGGCATTCACGCCCTCAACACCGCCGGCGCGGTCGAACACGTCTACCCCAACGACCCGCGCTACGTCACCTACACTTTGGGCGGCCGGCCATTTCATCAGCCGTCAGATCAGCTCCTCCAGCACTTTCGGTGGTTGTTTACGGCTTTCAGGTCACACGACTTCTTTGTTCGGATGCCCGTGCCCGGCACGCTTCGGAGGGTGGAGCGATTGGAGTTCAGGGGTGGGCAAATGCCGCTGGAGCGTCTTTCGGATGCGGATCTGGAGGATTGTATGAGTGTTTGGTGTCAGTTGACGGCGACGAGAGCGTGGATGTTTGAAGCTGTGGGTGGGTGGAACTTGTGTGCGGCTAGTGGGCGGGCGGAGGATATTCGGAAGTTGGTGGTTTGGATAAAAGGGTAAGGAGAGGCAATGGGGCCCAAGACGGTATCATAGGGCGTTTTGAGATGGTTGGAGAGGAGCCAAGGTATCTGTTCGATGCTCAGATTGGGGAGAAATGCGGCGAGAACTGGCTTCGAGCAGTGCAGATAAGATGACCAGAAGGAGGCGCACTGTAGAAGCCACACTCAACGGACAATAACTGACCTGGCTTGAGCTACCGGTCTCGACAGTCGGGCTCGATGTGCCTTACATGAGAAGCGATGGGCAATGAAAATTGATCTACGGAGAGCAAGGTCTGGATACGAGATATTGTTAACGGCAAAGTGACGCGCTACAAACATGGCCGTTCCATATTCACTTGACAGAACTCTGCCATCTTTACGACACCCGACTGCTGCTGCCAAGTACTTCTTCTTCTCCACCACCACTCTCGACAGCACCACGACCTCCCACCATGGCCGCCGACGAAGACGACATGAGCGCAATCTGGCGAAACCTCCCCCTCGACATTACAACAATAATCATCATCGAAAACGCGCTCACACCCCTTCAGATCAACGCGTACGGCGAGAACCTCCAAGAACACTCCCAAGCCCTCGACATCCCCAACTGGCAGATCGTCCGCACCTCCCTATCTATCTCCCACTTCACCCGCAAATCTGCCCCTCACACCCATAAATCACACGGCGCTGTCGAGCACATCTACCTCGACTTCCCTCGTCGATTCGCTCCCCCTGGCCCCTACCTTCCCGAGCCATCTTTCGCTCTCTTGCGGCACTTCCGGTGGGTGTTCATCGCGCAAGAGGATAGCAGGATGTTCGTTAGGATGCCTGTTGCTGGCACGTTGAGGAGGGTCGAGCGACTGGAGTCTGCGCCTATGAAGACGATGTCGGACGAGGAGTTTGAACACTACATGGCGTTGCGGTGCGATATGGGGAGGTGCAAGGCGTAGATGTTCTGTGGGGTTGGGGGATGGGATATGAGTGCTGCTGTTGGAGATGGTTCGGATGTGCGGAAGCTGATTGTGTGGAATGACTAGTAGAGCAGGTGGTGAGCGCGATGGGACGCATGGATGGGTTTCTGGCCGCGAGACGCTGACTAAGAAGTCGGATGCAATTCGTGACGGAGGGAACTGCGCTGGCGATGAGAGGGCTTTGGAACGGAAAGCCTGATTGAAATGAAGCAGAAGGGCGGTAGGAGAACGAAGACTTGCTTTGCACAGTAGACGATGGGAATCAGCGCAGGTCGGATGGAGACCGCCTTCAACCCATGCGTAGCTCTGCAATCGAGCGGACGACGGCAGGATCAGATTTGGACAAGCCATGAGGCTTCGCAATAGATATGACGGTGAAATTGTAGTTCATTCTTCAAACTCGCGTCAGCTTCCTCCGGCCTCTGGTTCGAAAGACAACGAATCCATAGTGGAAAGGTCAGTACATGGATGAACACAGCCGTGACCGCACCGAGCCATCGTGCTGTCAGGCTCGAGATCGCGAAGCAGCTGTTTGATTCTATTGATCTTTGCGATCACAAAGGTGCAAGGCTGCGTTTCATCTTTCATTCATGCCGCCCTTATCCCAAACTCCATACCTGCCACGTTCTTCCGTCGTGCTCGTACCCAGCGGCAGCCGCTTGCAGGAGAATCAATAGCTGACCAATGCAAACACTTCTCCCGCAGAGGCCACTCTGCAAATTTCTCCTACGACCATCCAGTTCCGCGAAGTCCGTCTAACATTCAATCCAGCTTCTTAACCCCTCGACTCCGGCTTCGTTCTCTTCAGGTGGCGCACCTGTTTCGCTCCCCAGTCATCCGCCGGCTCCTCCTCCGTCATCCTCTCCCGATACACCTCCAGTCTCAACGCCGGGAACGCCTCCACCGCGACTGCATAGTCCCTCAGCGTCGCTGCAAAGCTCGCCACCTGACAACTCGTGTTCGCCTGCAAGTATGTCGTCTTCGATACCACGAAGAACTCCTGCATCCTTTGCAGCGCTTCCGCGGTGAGGTACTCCTTCGGCAGAATGGCCAACGGCGCAGTGTGGCAGTAGGTATGATGCAGCGACAGAATGATGCGGTGATCCTCCAGTGCGCCTCCTGCGGATCGCGTGATGATGGTTTGGTCGACGTGCTGTAGTTTCCAATAGAAGTCGTCCAGGCGGTCCATGCGGCGCAGTTTCTTGTAGATGATGGTGTGGTGACCGACGAGCCGGGTGTTTGGGTTGATGACGGAGATGATGGAGAAGGGCGCGATGACTGTGAGGGTGGCAGCGTGTTTCCAGAGGTAGTCCTCGCTTGGAGTGGCGCCGCGCGCGAGCATGTCGTCGTGATAGTTTGGCGACGCGATGTCTGTTGAGGCTTTGCGCAGGTCCAGGAGGAGGGTTAGGCGTTCGCGCTTATGGTAGTATTCCTTGTATACTGGGCAGCTGGCGGGGAGAGGGTCGGCATCGGCGTAGGATCCTAGACGGGTGAAATGGGCAAGCTCCTGGTCGTGGATAGCTTCCACGGCTGAGTGGGACATACCGTCGATATCGCTGTGATTTGGGTGAACGCGAATGCGCAATGTGGAGGGAAATGTTGTCGGGCGAGGCAGGAGAGCTTGGAACTCCGCGGTCGAGGCCAACATCTTGACGACGACAGTCAAGTCTTCGTGTATGGGAATGCGCTTGAGATGTCCAGTGTAGACGAAGTTGGTCTCGATGAGGTGTGTTTTGTAGAGGACGAAGTTATGATTGAGAGAGAGGCGTGGAGTTTCAAGGATTGAAGGTCGAAGTTCCCGTCGAGTGGATCAGCTCAAACCCAGAAAGCTGTGCAGAAGGAATTGAGGGCGGACGCTGCCGCAGTACAAATGGCTTACCCCTTCAAACTTCAAAGACATGCTCGAGAGACATGTAGAGGCTTGTGGTCGGAAGTTATTCGCAATTTTATACGGGACGGCAAGATGCTGTAT